>CM076578.1:1210971704-1211090527 GCA_034641835.2 Pinus albicaulis | reverse complement strand
AAAAAATGTATCTGATTTGGGTGCCTTTAGTTCGGCCACCAATGACTGTTTGGCCCGACACTCGTTTGTGCTGTGAGTGGGGCTGTTATGAAATTCACACCACTTCCTTGTGTCCTTATTTTTATTTGTGTTGTTGTTCTGAGTAGCACCGCTTTGGCCTTGCCCCTTGTTCTTCGGTTCGGGGGCACCTTTCAGATTCGCAGATCCAAAGTCTCGTTTCTTTTGCTTAAATTTCTGCTTGATCTTGGTGGCATAGCGATATTCCGTGCCAAGCGATGTAATGTCGAGGAGCTCCATTTCCTTCTGAATTTGTTTGTGTAGACAACTGTGGTACTTGAGCACCAAATGTCTCTCTGAATCTTTAATACCCAAGTTTGTGCGTAGGGTATGGAACAAATTCGTCAGTTCGTGCACATATTGATCCATTTGTTGCCGCAGCGTGGTCCATTGGATGTATTTGTCCTTATAGCTCCCCACGGGGTAATATTGTTCCTTGATGCCATCTTAGAATGAATTCCAAGTGGGTGTGGTCGAGAACAGAGAGGGTTCCCCTTCGTCCTCTTGCTCACGGTAGGTTTCCCACCAGTCTTTGATATGGGGGGCGACTTTGAGGAGTGTAAAAATAATATTTTCTCGGTCAGAGAAATCATGGAACGAGAAATACCCTTCCAGTAAATTCAACCATCTATCTACAGTGTATGCATCTATTTGGCCTTCAAATACATGAATATCAATTTTTTACCTGCACCTTGAAGGGAGTGGCATCTCCAGAGTGGCTGTTGGATGCAGATGCGGCATAGGTGGGCAGTCGTTGAAGGATCTGAGCAAAGTTATCCATCATCGCGTTCCTTTGTTTCTCGAGGGCCTCCTCGAGCAATATTTTGATAGGATCTCCTGCTCCCTCGTGTTTCTTTTCTTCCACCATGGGAGGTCGTCGGGGTTTGCGAGGCTGATCTTGGAAGGGTTCAACGATATCGAGCCCTAACTCCTTATACCCTGATCGCGTTGGGGACATTCAAAGAAAAACAAAGAAAGAGCAGACCGCTCTGATACCACTGATCTGGATTTTATGCAGGAACGCAACAGAATACACAAATAACCATAAACATAGAGATGCAGTGGAAATAATGTTTCATTTTATTAATAAAAGAATGACTGAAATATGCTTACAGACATAATGGAAATAAAATAGCTAGGGTGTTGGTAGCAAATCCCTGAGAAGAGATGTGGTGGCTAAAGACCTCTGAATTGTGTTACAATGAGGCTCGATGGCCTATTTATTATTGAGATACAATGGAAAAACTGAAACGTCCAAAAACCTAACTCTAGGAGACGAAGCGCCAAAACGGTGGGTCCCGTTTGGGTAAATTAGTGTTTCAACTTCCCGTGGTCGTAACTTTGGCATCTGATCACCGTTTGACATGCTCAATAGATCGTTAGAAAGATATATCCGAGGAGTACAACTTTCTGTGTGAGCAACATTAGTCCATGGACCCATGTTGCTACCGGTTTTCCCAAAAAACGTCGTTTAGGGCCTCAAAACGGCTCCGGAAGTTCAAGACTCGAAAAACTGCTAAAAATAGTAAGTTGTGCTGTAACATAAAAACTGAACGAACTGATGGTGGGTGTTCAAATGGAATAGGTGGGTGGCCACCAATATCCACCTGGATCATTAAGGCCTCAAAATGGCTCCGGGAGTGCAGGACCCAAAAACCTTCTAAAAATAGTAAGTGGTGTTGAATGTGAAAAGTTGCAAGAATTGATGGTGTGGGTCCAAATGGATTAGGTGGGTGGCCACCGATATCCACCTGGATCATTCCTTCCTCCTTAGGAAGCAATGGTCCCCATTGCATTGATATCCTTCCTGAGCTGAAGAAAATTTTGTTGAACTGGGTATTAGATTTGTTGAAGATATCATGGACCTGTGGGCAGACATGCTGGATGCGTTTAGTAAATTTTATTTCTTTATCAGCCTCAGACAGTACCTGTGTGGATTCTGTATGTGTATTTTCAGGAGGTATGCCATCATCAGGCGATGGTGCATTGCGGGTCAGATCAATGGATTGCTTGTCCTGACAGTGTAGAGGAACCTCTGTGAGTGAGGAGAAAATTTCCTCGTATTCCTCCATGAATTTTTCCATTTTCTGCATCAGTGCAGGGGAGCCATTTTTCGAGGTTATGGCCACAATATTCTTCTTTCCCTATGAGCGAGTTGTAAGGAAAATGAATTTCCTCGTTTGGGAAACAATCTTACTGCGTTGTTTTGCAGTAGTCAAAGAGATGACTAGAGGCATTACTACCTCTGGTATCTTGTACAAGTTATTTCCCAAAGTGATAATAACATCACAAGGCCTAGACTCGTACATAGCATGTCGCCTCCACAAGTATGGTTGGCCCAATAATACATCAGCTACATCAAGAGGAGCAACATCACATAATACCTCATCCGTCAATGGCTTGATGCTGTACGAAAGGCGACACTGTTGGCAGATGCAGATATCTCTCCCTGGGTGAAGCCACCTGATGGTATATGGTTGTGGGTGTGCTATGGTTGGTAGGCTGAGCCGCTTCACGACCTCTACTGAAACAAGATTCTTTTGGCTTTCGCTATCGACAAGAAATTGCAGCGGAGAACCCTTCACCCACATTTTCAAATGG
Source organism: Pinus albicaulis (assembly GCA_034641835.2). NCBI lineage: Eukaryota > Viridiplantae > Streptophyta > Pinopsida > Pinales > Pinaceae > Pinus > Pinus albicaulis. The sequence goes on along the minus strand of CM076578.1, from coordinate 1,211,087,869 downwards.
AAGAGGCGCTCCCCCTCCTCTGGATCCTCTGGGTCCTCCCTCTAAATCTTGGTGGTGGCAACAATGGCATTGGGATCTGCATCAATGAGCTACTTCCCTTTGTCATTACTTTTGTCTGGTTTTGACTCAGGATCAAAAAATGTATCTGAATCAGGTGTGTTTATTTCAGCCACCAATGACTATTTGGCCCAACACTCATTTGTGCTGTGAGTGGTTTGTTATGAAATTCACACCACTTCCCTGTGTCCTCCTTTTGATTTGTGGTGTTGTTCTGAGTAGCACCACTTTGGCCTTGACCCTTGTTCTTCGGTTCGGGGGTACCTTTCGGATTCGCAGATCCAAAGTCTCGCATCTTCTGCTTAAATTTCTGCTCGATCTTGTAATGTTTGTGTAGATAGCCACGGTACTTGAGCACCAAATGTCTCTCTGAATCTTTAATACCCAACTTTTTGTGCATGGTATGGAACAGATTCATCAGTTCGTGCACATCCTGATCCCTTTGTTGCTGCAACGTGGTCCATTGGATGTATTTGTCCTCATAGCTCCCCACGGGGTAATATTGTTCCTTGATGCTGTCTTAGAACGAATTTCAAGTGGGTGTGGTCGAGAACAGAGAGGGTTTCCCTTTGTCCTCTTGCTCACGGTAGGTTTCCCACCAGTCTTTGACATGGGGGGCAGCTTTGAGGAGTGCAAAAATAATCTTTTCTCGGTCAGAGAAATCATGGACTGAGAAATACCCTTCTGGTAAATTCAACCATCTATCTATGGCGTCTGCATCTATTTGGACTTCAAATATAGGAATATCAAATTTTACCTGTACCTTGAAGGGAGTGTCGCCTCTAGAGTGGCTGTTGGATGCAGATGTGCCGTAGGTGGGCAGTCGTTGAAAGATTTGAGCAAAGTTATCCATCATTGTGTTCCTTTGTTTCCCGAGGGCCTCCTCGAGAAATATTTTGATAGGATCTCCTGCTCCCTCATCTTTCTTTTCTTCCACCATGGGAGGTCGTTGACGTTTGCGAGGTTGATCTTGCAAGGGTTCAACCAGATCGAGCCCTAACTACTTATACCCTGACCGCGTTGGGAACATGCAAAGAAAAACAAAGAAAGAGCAGACTGCTCTGATACCACTGATACGGATTTTATGCAAGAACGCAACAGAATACAGAAATAACTAGAAACATAGAGATGCAGCGGAAATAATGCTTCATTTCATTAATAAAAGAATGACTAAAATATGCTTACAGACATAATGGAAATAAAATAGCTAGGGTGCTGGTAGCGAATCCCTGAGAAGAGATGTGGTGGCTACAGACCTCTGAACTGTGTTACAATGAGGCTCGATGGCCTATTTATTATTGAGATACAATGGAAAAATTGAAACATCCAAAACCTAACTCTAGGAGATGAAGCGCCAAAACTGTGGGTCCCGTTTGGGTAAATTGGTGTTTCAACTTCCCAGGTGTGTAACTTTGGCATCTGATCTCCGTTTGATGCGCTTAATAGCTTGTTAGAACGATATATCTGAGGAGTAAAACTTTCCATGTGAGAAACATTGGTTTATGTACCCATGTTGCTCCCGTTTTTCCCAAAAAACGTCGTTTAGGGCCTCAAAACGGCTCCGGAAGTTCAGGACCCAAAAAACTGCTAAAAATAGTAAGTTGTGCTACAACTTAAAAAATGAAAAAAATGATGGTGGGGGTTCAAATGAAATAGGTGGGTGGCCACCAATATCCACCTAGAGAATTAAGGCCCCAAAATGGCTCCGGGAGTGCAGGACCCGAAAACCTGCTAAAAATAGTAAGTGGTGTTGAATGTGAAAAGTTGCGAGAATTGAAGGTGTGGGTCCAAATGGATTAGGTGGGTGGCCACCGCTATCCACCTGGATCAATACAGTAAGTAGAGTAAGTAATTTCAATACATATTTCCAACCAGATTAGTTAGTTCTCAACTTGATATCGTAGATTGGATAGATAAGTCCATACAGTAAGTAGAGTAAGTAATTTCAATACTTATTTCCAACCGTATTAGTTAATTCTTTGGTTGATATCATAGATTGGATAGATTTGGTATAGAGATCGTGATAAGACATAATGACAAGTGAAACTTCTCATTAAGTGAGAAAGACTACATCCTTCCATTGTGAGTATGAGGCTCTGACACAATTCATTGGTCTAGTAGAGGTTTTCTAAGTGTGAAGCTCTGACAACAGGTTTGTGTGTGCAAATGGGGTTAACGAAGCAGCATAAATTCATGATATAACAAGTAAAAGGCTAGTAATTAATATATTGCTTAACTATTAGGAAAATTATTTTATTCTTCGGGCACTTACTGGGTTGTATTGCACGTTTAATTGCATTACACGGTCACATAACATGACAGATCGCCACACAGCTATATAATTTGACATGTTCTTTTTGCATGCATCACCCACCTAACTAATATCTGACAACTGTAGAAATTATATGCACTACGCATGCATATGTCAAATATTCTCCTGATCACACACTATTTTAACTTCATACACAATACAGAATCTATTCCACCATTGATCATCACATGCGGAAATTAAATCAATTGCAATGCACACATGAAATCATAAAAATTCACACAAATTAACACAGCTGTTTAACGGGAAATCCTGAAGCTAAAAACCCCAACTATATGTATATAATATATGTCATAGAGATCATGTAATAATCCTCATACAAATCTTATCACAAGCTCTCAGTACAATCCAATCGCTACACACTAATCAGGCCCGATCTTAGAAATCCATGCACCAATCTTTGCCAGCATCTAGCCTGCCTCTACTGTGCAATCCAAGTTGATTACAAAGACCAATTCAATTTAATCCCACTCTCATTGACTGTGTTATTATCATTGGCAACTCCAATGTATATATATATGCAATCCATGCATCACTATGGTCACAACAGATAGTCCATCTTGCCCTTTCACCTATCTCTGCACTGGGTCTCCACTGGATCTGACATGCACTGTAGTTAACTGCTGTATCGTTCAATTGATTAATGATTTATTATTTGTGAATTAATTAACTAATTAATTCACTCCACTTTCACTAGTGTATCAATCAGTTAGACTAGATACAACTAGATCAACTGAGTCTAACTGAGTTAAAGTGAATACAACACCACCAACTACTTCTATAACTCCACCAAACTTTATCACATGAGTTCTAACTGAAGTCCTCATGCATTAGCTCCAGTAAACCCTAAGGAATAGCGTACTTCCTTTTTTCAGCTGTTGTGCCACATCTGTGCACTGAACTGAAGTGCTCCAAGAGAATAAGTTGTTGTTTAGAGTCTGATTATTATTAAGAGCTAATAATATTCGACATACATCTATTTTTAGATCAGCTATCTATAAATAGACTTCACCCATAGAATTTCATCTTTTTTTCACATTTGACCAACCATCTACAAATAGTCTCCTGCTACATATAGAATATGTTCACCATGTCTAAAAATAGACATACACCTAAAAATAGCCTGTGTGGGCCCCACGTAGTTTAGGTGATTATTTTCCAACTAGGATCAAGGATGATGTTTTAGGATGCCTCCTTCACTGTTTCTTGTTTCAAACTTCAACAACAATGAAATAAGAGTTTTCGCAATATAAATTATCTAGCTCATTGATTATTCAGTGAAAGTTCCCAAACCTGGTTTTCCATGTAATTTTTGTAATGTTGGAAACTAATTCCAACTGCAACCTGAAATAGTAGGACACAAAACATAAATTTTTGATGTGAGTTTGAAGGACACAATAGCAACAATTTTGTTTTAGTTTTTCACTCAACTTGTGCATTGAATTGTTGTCTTTAATTCTCCTAAAACAACCGTTTTTCTCCTTACACTGGCACAACCCTTTTCTGATTTACTAAATCGTGGTCTGCACCACGAAACCCCGCCATAAAAAATTTGCTCCTACTCACCATTACATTTGATCAACCATTGTTTTAATACCGCACATCTATTTGAATTCAAACCCTCCATGTCACACCACCGTCGACCAATCAAATCGTATCACATAGCCGAGTGACTACGTCACCGGCCCTACGAACCCGCACGATCAACGACCCCACCACCAGTGCCAACTCACTCGCCCTCCAACCAATAGCGCATCGTCACACCTGTTAAACATATGTCCATATCAACGGGCGCGGTCATTGTTGATCTCAGATCAACGATAACCCACGGGCAAAAATAACCTGCCATTTAACCCGAAGGGTGCCTCCATAGTTGACTTCACCCGACTTCCTTTGACCGAAGATCGACAATAAATATCCACTGCGGGAGCACAACATCGATGTTCAATCCAGACCATGAGGTCCCTCCACAGTGACGCATTGCGTGAAGAGATAACACGACCTGAATGCCATTGGATGAATGTATGGGTCATTCTAACAACCCAAGTATAGAGTTTTTGAATGTTTGTTGAGCCATTGAATGGCATTGAATTAGATTAGGTTTAGAGGCTACGCCCATCTCATATAGGAAAAATGTAATTTCAGTTTTCATAAAGTAGTGACTATGTAAGTGAATGTATGCTGAGAGCATCAGCAAAAGACTGTGTGCAGAAAAGAAGAAGAAGGAAAAGGCAGTGTATGCCGAGAATAGAGATGTTAAAAAAAAAAAAAAAAAAAAAAAACCAGAACAACAGTTCTGAAGGGAGAAAATCTTGTATTTTTTAACAGTTTAGAGTTTTAAATGAAATAGTGTTTTACTCCATCTCTGTGCACATTGTTCTTCTTGTTATCTCTGTGTTAGAATAGGAATTTTTGTTTCCTCACTTTTGTTCAGGAATAATCAGAAATTCCAACATGGTATCAAATTTAGTCCAGACTCTCAGCAGTTGCTGAAGAAGCTGAAGGAAGAAGGAGATTGTTGAAGTTTTTGTCCAACAGTGTGAAAGTTCAGAAAGTCAGGTATTTAAAAAAAAAAATAGAGTTTTTGTTTGTTTTAAGATTACAGCCCAGAGAGCTATAAAATAGAAGTCTTAAGAGTTTTAGAGACAGGGCTTATCTTTCTAGTAGTGAGAAAGTTTGTTTAAGAAATACATTTAAGTTTTAGCATAGTTCTGTAAGGCTAGCAATGGCAGGAGTCAACACCAGCACAAGTATGGGAAATACTCAACTCCCACAATTCAATGGGAAGAATTATGACTATTGGGAAATCACAATGAGAGCCTTGTTTGCGTCTCAAGATTTATGGGAACTAGTAGAATATGGTTTAGAAGAACCAGTAGATAAACATGTATTTAATGCCTTGACACAGGCAGAGAAAGATTTGCTGAAGAGTAATAGGAAGAAGGACTCAAAAGCCCTATTCTATCTCCATCAGGAAATGCATGAAAGTGTATTTCCAAGGATTGCAGCAACAAAGAGATCCAAAGATGCATGGGATACCCTCCAGAAAGCCTACCAAGGTATGGAGAAGGTAAAGACAACAAAGCTTCACTTAATGAGAAGAGATTTTGAAGTCATTTTCGTGAAGGAGTCTCATACAATAGACTCATTCTTCACTTTGTTGATTGGGTTGTTCACCCAAATGAGATCTCATGGAGATATAGTAGAAGAGAGAAGAATAATGGATAAAGTATTTAGGAGCTTACTCTCAAGATTTGATGTGGTAGTAACAACCATTGAAGAGACAAATGATCTCTGAAATTTTACAGTTGATGAGCTTCATGCATCATTGATGACACATGAAGAAAGATTAGGTATAACAACAAACTCATCTTTGGATTATGTCTTCAAGACCCAAATGTCCTTTGGAAGAAGAAGAGGTCAAGGTAGAGGAAAATACAGAGGAAAAGGAAGAGACAAAAGCCAAAACAGAGGAGGAAGAAACAACCTGGCAAATACAAGTGGAAGTGCAGCAATCAAAATCAGAATCAAATCCGAAGCAGCAGCCAACAAGGTGGAAAAAATCAAACACATGGACAAAGGTATGATAAATCTCAAGTCCAATGTCATTACTATAAGAATTATGGCCATTATTTCAATGAATGTAGGAAGAAACAAAGTGACACGGGTAGTAGGCCCAGTGCTAATTTTACCAAAGAAAATATCAGTCAAGAGAACTTTTTCTTAGCATGTAATATGGCTGAAAAGAAAAATGAAGATATATGGTTTCTAGATTTAGGATGTAGCAACCATATGACTGGAAACATTTCTATGTTTTCTATGACTGATGAAAATGTAAAGTCTCAAGTAACATTGGAGATAGACATTAAATTCTTTGTCATGGGAAAAGGCAGAGTAAGTGTTTTGACAAAGAAATGAGAAAGTAAATCCTTATCAGATGTATACTATATGCCTGGTATGAAGTGTAACCTTTTAAGCATTGGAAAGCTCATTCAAAAAGGCTACAATGTTTTCTTTGAAGATTATGTATGCACCATCATGGATAAACCACCAAGCAAGCAATGCATTGCACAAGTGAAGATGACAAGAAAAAAAATGTTTTCTCTCAAGATGAGAGCAGATTTGAAGAAAGGAGTTGCAATGGAAGCAGTGACACAAGAGACATTCCAAAGAGAAGCAAAGGATGAAAATTGGTTATTCCATTTAAGATTTGGACATCTCAACTTTGGAGGTCTAAATTTGTTGCATAGGAAAGGAATGGTAAATGGATTGCCATTGATTGAGAAGCCAGACAACCTATGTCAAGGATGCATCTTGGGAAAACAACACAGAGAAAGCTTTCCATCAGGAAAAAGAATAAGGGCAAAGGCACCCTTAGAAATAGTCCATTCAGATCTGTATGGACCAATGCAAACACCATCATTAGCAGGAAACCACTATATGCTGACCTTTATTGATGATTACACAAGAAAAACTTGAGTTTATTTCTTGAAGTTGAAGAGTGAAGTGTTTGAGAAATTCAGTCACTTTAAAGCTCTTGTTGAGAATAAAAGTGGGCAGCATATTAAGGTCTTAAGAACAGACAGAGAAGGAGAATATATTTCTAAATAATTTCTGCATTTTTGCAGAGAAAATGAGATTCATAAACAATTTACAGCAAGGTATACACTACAGCAAAATGGAGTTGTTGAAAAGAAAAATAGAACCATCATGGACATGGTAAGAAATATGTTGAAGGAAAAACATTTTCCAAATGAATATTGGAATGAAGCTATACATTGTGCAGAATATGTGTTGAATAGATGCCCAACAAAGAGTGTTATCAACAGAGTTCCAGAAGAAGCATGGAGTGGCATAAATTAGTTTGTCACCCGCAGGAGAGTTTTTTGTTGTGTGGCTTATGCACACATTCCAGATCAGCTAGGGAAGAAGTTGGATAGTAAGGGGGAGAAGTGCATATTTGTTGAATACATTGAAGAATCCAAAGCATACAAATTGTATAATCCATCCACCAAGAAATTTATGATAAGCAGAGATGTACAATTTATTGAGGAAGAAGCTTGGGATGGAAGCATTGAGAAAACAATAAATGTGAAAAGTTGTTTGTCTCATGATGAAGATGAGGAAGAAATGGCTGAAATACATCCCTCATTAGCAGCACCACCTCCACCAATACAAGGACAGCAAGGGACACCACAAGTAGGTATGCGAACACTCTTGAGAAATGATGACAGTGCTTCTCCAAGCACATCACAAGGAGCTGATTTGAGTGCTTCTACAAGCACAAGTTTAACAAGTGAAAGAGGAACCAGATTCAGAAGTCTGAATGAAATCTATGAGCAAGAGACAACAAATTAAGGTATGAACTCTTTATTTGCATTGTATTGTCATGTAGAAGATCCTATTCATTTTGAAGAAGCTATAAAAGATAAAAAATGGATAGATGCCATGGATGTAGAGATAAATGTAATAGAGAAAAATAAAACATGGAAACTAGTTGATCTCTCAAAAGGCAAAGAAGTAATTGGAGTGAAATGGGTTTATAAAACCAAAAGAAATGTTGAAGGTAAGATTGAAAAGCACAAAGCCAGACTTGTTGTCAAAGGCTACAAGCAACAACAATGAAGAGACTATGAGAAAAAAATTTCACCAGTTGCAAGAATGGAAACAGTAAGAGCAGTGTTGTCCATAGCAGGACAACACAAGTGGAAAGTTTACCAAATGTATGTGAAATCAACATTCCTAAATAGAGTATTGATGGAAGAGGTTTATGTTGAACAACCTCTGGGCTATGAGAAAGAAAGCCAAGAGCACAAGGAATGCAGATTGAATAAAGCTCTGTATGGGCTAAAACAAGCACCAAGAGTATGGTACAGTAGGATAAATGCCTATCTACTGGAAAATGGGTATGAAAAAATGTGAAGGAGAACCCACATTATACATCAAATAAAAATATGGTAAGATGTTCATTGTTGTTTTGTATGTTGATGATGTGATATTCACAGGTAATGACGTTTATCTCATTGAGAATTTTAAAATAGTCATGAAAAAAAAATTTGAGATGACTGACATGGGATTGCTGAGATACTTCTTAGGAATAAAATTAGAGAAAAATGAAAATAAATTTTTTATTTCTCAAGCAAAGTATGTTAAAGAAGTTTTGGAAAGATTTAACATGCAAAATTGGAAGGTGGCAACTACTTCTACAATGATAGGATTGAAGTTAAGCAAAAAAGACAACAACAAGGATTTTGATCCAAGTTTATATAAGAGCATAGTTGGAAGCCTTATGTATTTGACTTCAACTAGGCTAGATATTATGCATGCTGTGAGTTTAATTTCCAGATTTATGGAAAGGCCAAAGGAGACACATTAGCAAGCAACAAAAAGAATTCTGAGGGATGTGAAAGGAACAAAGAGGTATGGAATTTTATACACCACTTCAGAAAATTTTGAATTAATTGGATATACTAACAGTGATTGGGCTAGAAGTATAAATGACAGGAAAATCACCTCTGGTTATGTTTTTCATATGGAATCAGGAGCCATCTCATGGGCTTCTAAGAAACAACCAATTGTGGATTTATCAACAACAGAGACAGAGTATGTGGCAACTACAACGACAACATGTCAAGCAATTTGGATGAGAAGAATGTTAAGAAGTTTTTGTCATGAACAGGTAAAAGACACAACAATTTATTGTGATAATAGCTCAGAAATAGCTTTATCCAAGAATTCAGTGTTTCATAAGAGGATGAAACACATTGATGCAAATTATCACTACATCAGAGAATTAGTGAGCAATGGAGAAATTGTTCTGAAGCATTGCAGAACAAAAGAACAGTTCGCTGATATTCTAACAAAATCATTAGTACAAAAAAGTTTTAATTAGCTCAGGAAATGCCTGGGAATGCAAGATAGCAGTAGTTGTAATTAAGGGAGAGTTTTGGAAATTAATTCCAACTGCAACCTGAAACAGTAGGACACAAAACATCAATTTTTGATGTGAGTTTGAAAGACACAACAACAACAGTTTTTTTTTAGTTTTGCACTCAACCTGTGCATTGAATTTTTGTGTTTAATTCTCTTGAAACAATCGTTTTTCTCCTTACACTGGCACAACCATTTTCTGATTTAATAAATCGTGGTCTGCACTATGAAACCCCGCCATAAACACTTTTCTCCTACCTGCCATTACATTTGACCAACCATCATTTTAATACCGCGCATCTATTTGATTTCAAACTTTCCACATCACACCACTGTCGACCAATCAAATCTTATCGCATAGCCCAGTGACTACGTCATCAGCCCTACGAACCCACACGATAGCACGACCCCACCACCAGTGCCAACTCATTCGCCCTTCAACCAATAGCGCATCGTTGCACTTGTTAAACATCTGTCCATATCAATGGGCATGGTCATCGTTGATCTCAGATCAACGATAACCCGCGGGCACAAACAACCCGTCATTTAACCCGAAGGGTGCCTCCACAATTGACTTCACCCGACTTCCTTTGACTGAAGATCGAAGAAAAATATACACTACGGGAGCACAACGTCGATGTTCAGTCCAGACCATGAGTTCCCTCTGCAGTGACGCATTGCGTGAAGAGATAACACAACCTGTGTGCCGTTGGATGAATGTATGGGTCATTCTGACGACCCAAGTATAGAGTTGTTGAACGTATGTTGAGCCATTGAATGACATTGAATTAGATTAGGTTTAGAGGCTACGACCATCTCATATAGCAAAAATGTAATTTCAGTTTTCAGCAAGTAGTGATTAAGTAAGTGAATGTATGCCGATAGCATCAGCAGAAGACTGTGTGTAGAAAAAAAAAAAAAAAAAAAGAAGAAAGTAGTGTATGCCGAGAACAGAGAAATTACAAAAAAAAAAAAAAAAAAAACTAGAACAACAGTTCTGAAGGGAGAAAATCTGGTATTTTATAACAATTTAGAGTTTTAAATCAAATAGTGTTTTACTCTGTCTCCATGCACATTGTTTTTCTTGTTATCTTTGTGTTAGAAAATGAATTTTTGTTTCCTCACTGTTGTTCAAAAATAATAAGAAATTCCACCATGTAAGTCTGCGCTTTGAAGCTTGTTAAGGAAAATCCATAGCAATATGCCTTTTGAATACATAATTCTCATATTATATTAAAAGAGTGTGATCCTTTGAGTTGGCATGATTGGAAATTGGAATATAATAAGTAACTCAATCTAATCCAGTGAGAAAGTTGGCCATATTTGATTGGATAATAATTTTTTTAATTTAATGTAATAGTAGGTCAAAGATTATTTCGGCTGTTTAAAAATGTTGAATTTAATTTAATGTGATAAATGATTTATGGATTACGTTTGATTGAATAAAATATTTTTAATTTAATGGAATATATCGTCAAAGATCATTTCAATTTGAATAAAAACATTGAATTTTAATTTCAGGTGATAAAAAAAATTATTTTTATTAGCCTTGGTTAACTATCAAGAAGCGAATCAGTGTAGGGTAGTCAGAGTGAAACCATTTCACGCTGTTACATTTCACGTTGTTCAATTACCCAGTTTCGACTCTGAACTCCTCTGGAGTCTTGAAGGCTACGTGATAAATATGGAAGGATAACACATTACTACACTTATGCCATTTTTAAGATATTTATTTAAGAAAAAATAAAACTTGTCTTAAAAAGCCATTTTTATTTTTAGTTATTTTACATTAAAATTTAATATTAATTGAATTGTCTTAAATATAAAATTTAAGACAAAAGTAGTATGAGACAAAATTTTATATTTAAAACAAAAATAATTTGAAACAAATATTTTAAGACAAAATTTTAAATTTAAAACAAAACTTTAAATTTAAGACAAAAACAGTTTGAAAGAAAAATATTTTAAGACAAAAGTAGTTTAAGACACAATTTTATATTTAAGACAAAAACAGATTGAAACAACAATATTTTAAGACAAAACTTTATATTTAAGACAAAAACAGTTTCACAACAATATTTTAAGTTAGAAATTTATATTTAAGACAATGGCAACTTAAGACAATGACAATTAAGGCAAAACCCATTTAAGACAATTAGCAATTAAAACAAAACCAGTTAGCAATTAAGACAAAACCATTAGCATTCTGGAAGTTTGCACTCCATGAGTGGATAGTGGATAATTATGTTTTAAATTTTTGAAAATAGATATTCAAACCACATGAAATTTAATCATGTAAATTTTATTTTATTTTTATATTTTATTTTTCCTTTTTCATTAAACCACATTTTAAAAATATAATAAATAAATAGATAAAAAAATATTTTTTTGTTAGCCACTCAAGAGGATTTAACTTTGAATCTCATGTTTTTACATAATACTTCATAACAAGGTGATTGTCAAATGACTTACATTCCATGAATTAAAATTGTTTATTTTTTTAAATATGTGAAAAAAATTAAATTACTTCAACTAAAACTTTGATATAAATTTGCAAGAAATTAAATATAATATAACAATTAAAAAAATTAAATATTTTCTGAATTGTTTTCAATATATATATATATCAAAGATATATATATATATATATATAATACAAATTCATCCATATATGCATTTTAAACCTTCATTTTTTTCTTTCTAAATGAAAAATCAAAATTTTGATTCTTGCATATGTCTTATAGTCACATCTCAATTTTCTTTTCACTATTAAACAAATATATCAAAGTGATAAATAACAATAATTTAATTATTTCTTAGATAAAATTTTAGTATTTAAATTTATTCTTATTGTAAAAAAACTTTCTACTAATATAGTAAATATATATATATATATATATATATACAAAATGCAGTTTAATATTTTTTTATATTAATTTATTATTAGGTATTAAGATGTTGGTAAATATTTTCATCTTGTAATTAGAAAACCATGAATGTATTATTAAGAAACCAAGTAATATTAGTAATTGTTATCATTTCAAACTAGGGAATAACTATTATATGATTTATCTTCCTCACGTAATAGAGATATATGTAAACCATGGATGCGGGTGTTTAACTCGTTAGATTTTGATGGCCACTTGGCCTCACCACGTGAGGGCATTTGGCCTCACCATGGGGATGCACCTCCCTCTCGCTTGAGGGCTTTAAATGTGCACCGTCGAGAAGGATGTCGACACCTGCAACATGCAATCCTAGATCCTGTACCTTGGCTCCTGCAATTTGAACTTTGGCCATATATGACCAATGGCTCCAATTCTCATTCTCATTCGCTCCAGTTTTCATTCACATTTCGTCGTGCCTCTGTCCTCTACTCTGCAAGCCTCTATCTTGCCTCTGCCCAGTGCACTTCTCCTCAGCCACCCTCTGAGCTTTCCTTCCCTGCCCTGCAAGCCCATCAGTCTGTCGAAGCAATGTCGCGCCGACACCGTATGTGACGCCGCCGCAGAGGAGGCAGAGGCTCTCCCTCTCGCACTCTAGCTCCAGTTATGGCAGAGCGCTCATTGGCCTTCTCTATGGTTGTGGAAGATCCAGATGTCTTTGAACCCCAATTTCTCTACGCTCATCTTTCAATTCGCCTCCCTGAGGCGCGGCTCAGCCACTCCAGCTCCGGTAGCAGGAAATTCCCTCACAATTTGACTCTTTCACGCTCCTCCTCCCCTCGGCCAAGGGAAATAGTGGATATTCCTGTCAAAAGCGTGGAGGATGCTTCAGACAGTGGGGGGAGTATCTCTGCGAAAGGCGCCCAACAAAAAGTCATAGAAGTGGACAAAGGTGCACGCTCAACTTCAACTCTGGAGCTAGCTCCCTAGCTCTCCAAGAAGGATGACACCTTGTCCGACTATGGATGCTTCATAGTTTAAGAAACTCCTAAAATGGAGCATCATGATATACATGACCGGTAGTTTCAGAGCCACGACTCTCCTCTTTCTCAGTTTTTACATGCTTCTCTATTTTTTTTTGTCTATCTTTCTATTTTCTAGAAAACTCAGTCATCCAGGTTTATGTTAACAACTGGTTTCCCCAAGAAAGGAAACTCACTTTTTGAAATGTTGAACTCATGAAGGGTTGGTTTTCCCCTGAAGGGAAGCCCACAATTTGAATTTTTGAATGTCTTCATCCAACAGGGGTTGGCTAATTTAGCAACCCCTGTTTTGAAGCTCGAATGTATTTTTTGTACAATATAATATAATTTAGCATTATTTAGAAAAAAAAATAGAGATATATGTAAAGAAATTGTGAAGGAGGTTGAAAGAGTACCTCTAGCATAAACTTTAATTTAACCTAAAAAACCATTTTCATGCCCCTATAGTCACCCATATTGGAGGGTGACTTAGAGCACCCTGATGGCCCATCATTATAGGTTTTTGGTGCATATCATTCATTTCATCTCATCGATTTTATAAATATGAAACTATGTGATTATATACTACACTTCAATTTTTATATTTCATGATCATTAAAATTCATAAGTTTAACACTTATTGAAGTATGTAGATAATAATTCCATACAATTATGCCTTAGCATAACCAATATGAAAGTGATATGAATGAAAGTAATCTTATATAATCGACAACCTTACTGGCCCAACAATTGTCAAATATTAAAATGTGTTACAATCAAGTGAACTCTAGTCTCGTATAACAATTTAAATTATAAGAGCACACTATTCATACAAACCTATCACTAAATTTCCTATTTCATTTACAATCATCAATCACAAATTTTTCATAAATCAAAATTATTTCACTTGATAGAAATAGTAAATACTCCCGTATGCATGCAATGTATGAAGAGTTAAATTAAGTGAAGGAAAGCAAGTTAAGTCTAATTAAGTATAATATTAGAAGTCAAGTGAGTCAAAGTTAAAAAGGTAATGCCTTGTCAAGAAAATATAAGTGGAGGAAAAGAAAAATGTTGATTCATGTTAAAGTGAAGTTTGAAAAGTTTAGTTAAAGCGTCAAGTCATAGTTTGCATGAAGAAAAGAAAGTTAGAGTTGGATGATTCCATATTTATAAAGTTTAGTGCTTATATACTCATGGTTGGGTCATTGTAATGTGAAGTAAGAAGAGAGAATAACAAAAATTCGGTGGATGTATATGAGAGAATAATTAATGAATAAAACTTATTTATTCAAGAAGAAGATAGTGTACTTATTTGTCTTGTGTTTGCATGTTTATCTTTGCATCTAAATAAAAAGTGGTATCAGAGCAAGGTTTAGCAAGGTTTCAAAGCACCAAACAAGTTAAGAAAGTCATGAGCTACTTCTACTAAGAGCCTTGGCTATTGTGAGTAGTCTGCAAATCAAAGTTGGCGTCCATTGGTCCATAAGTAGAAACTAGAGCTTATTGAGTGTTTGTAAACCCAAATACTAAAATTTTAGGGTGAGTAGCCTATAGATCCACCACCACTGACCAAAGAAGAAGTCTCCACCGTAAGTTATAGACATGAGCCTCCATAAGAATATGCATAGAAGAGCTTAGCAAACTTACTAGTAGTTGTTGGGAGCCACCATTAAATTGAACGTTGAAATGTTTATTTTTAAAGATAATCAAGTTTATGTGACATTAATTTCTAAAAGGCTAACACAATAAGGAAAGAAGGTAGAAGACAAAAGAAAAACTACAGCCATGGGTCACAAAGTAAGAATGAAGAAAACTGAGAAAAGAAATCGAGAGGAAGAGCCAAAGTATTTTGAAGAGCTCATAGAGGTTCTCTCCACATTTGAGGAATCTAAAAGACAAGTAGGCCAAGTAGAAAAATTCGAGGATGAATGGATCAGGATAAATTCGGTAACACTTCCAAAATTTACTAGTACAATTTTTAATTTTTAGGAACTGTCAAAATGAAAACTTTTCTTCGATCTAAAGATTTGATTGAGTATCAGTTTAATAACCCATATGATGAAGTCTGTGATATATTAGTATTGGATCTTATAAAAGATGCATTGGATGAGAAGTCCTTGGGCAAGGTAGAAACAAATTATGTTACATTCTGTTGAAGAATCAATAGAAAGTTAACTTCAGTTCTGAGATTAAATGAGCAAGACTCTAGGAGGGAAATAGAGCTTGGAGAATTCCACTCAAACGTGGATGATGGTCATAAATACTATAAAAGTAAAACCCATCATGTAGACATGCATATGGATGAAGAAGACACATAAAAGATTACAGAGTGAGAAGTTGAAGCCCCTACGTGTGAGGTAGAGTAAGAAAATATAAATGCTTGAGAACCCCACTGTAACATGGATGGTGAAGATGATGGTGAATCCCACTCTGATGAGACACATGTGGATGGTGACTGAAAAGTGAGTAGTGAATTAGTGAATCCAACAATAGTCCTTGTTGATGATGGTGACACTTCCAATAAAGAAGTGAATAACATGTGTGATCTAGTTGGTATGATTGTATTTTATGATGACCTCTTTGTATCAGAGTTTAAAGCATTTAAGTTTGAGAATAACAAAGACAATTTTTCATATGAAGTAATGGTTTGTAGAGCTGAATGTGCATATCTCATCAATCCAACAACAAATGACAAATTTGGTGAAGTTGAAATTATTAATGAGCACATGCATGCTCAGATATATCACCACAAAGTGGATGAAAATTATGTTGATGAAATTTGTGGTATCTTTCTCGAAACAAGGATTGATTGTCGAAATATGGAAAGTGTCATATTTGATGAAGAATTGAAGGTTGAAGCTACCACTGTAGTAGTAAGTTATAACAGCCTTGGTAAAAAATCCATGCAAAAGTTAATAAAGGTAAAATAAGACCTTGCTCATGGGGCACATATTCCAAGTTGAATGTTGGGCAAAAACATCCTAGTGGGTGTTCATTTCAGTTTATTAATGGTTATGGAAATCAAAAAAGGAAATGGAAAAGGCTTTCGAAAGGCATGAGGCATTTATTGGCATTTTAATTATGAAAATAATGGAAAATAGGAGAAAACAGAGGTGAAAGGTCAAAGGTTGCATGTGAGGAGGAAAATGAAGGAAAATAATGGGAAAATGAAGAAATTAGAGGCCTCATTGATAAAAAAGCTTATGAGGATCAGTTGGTAGTTTTTGAACAAACTTTTCTCAGTTTAGTTTTGCAAATCTCATTCTATTCTCTCTCTCATAATCTTGGACACTTTGATTTTTCTTAGAGCACTCTTGAAGGAGTGTGGCATACTTGGGATTTGGAGCAAGAAGGCAAAAGAAAAGAATGAAAGCGCAAGATGACAATGATATCGATAGCTATAACGAGTTTTGCTTGTAGGTACTGAGTTCCATGTATGGTTCTCTTACTAGTTTTGGCATGCATATCATATGCATGTGGTTATTTGGTTATGATTTTCCATTGGCATGGGGAATTGCATGGATTGACAATGGTTTTTTCTAGCCTTGTTATTTCCTGGATAGCCACGTTGTTGTGGGTTTTACTTTTGTTTTCTGGTTGGTTTTCTTGTGCATTTGGTTGTGGGTTGAGTTATTATTTCCTAGAAGCCTTGGTTGGACAAATTCTCGGGAAGCCCTTGGTGGGTTGAGTTACTAGTCCTGGAAACCCTGGTTGGACAAATGCTCTGGAAGCTCGATAACAATTATGGGTTGAGTTACTAGTCCTCGAAGCCCCGGTTGGAAAAAACACGTTGGAGCCCTGGACAACTTGGGTAGAGACCAATATGGTGATGATTAGTGATGTTCGACCATGAGGTGGAATCACCAATTGAGGGTTGAGGTGGTTTGGCCTCTGGAAGCCCTGGTTTGGTTTTTATTGATTTGTTCTATGAGATCCCACATTCATGCTTGGAATACGGCATGGCAGTGACTCACTGAAAGAAAGATTTTGTTCAACCTAGCCTATGGTTGGGTGGTTCATGGAAGTCCCATACCTGGTAAGCCTATGCAATCATCAATCAGAGCTCTTTCTCCTTGGTATTTTGTGAGTAAATATACTTGTTTATATGTGGCTTATATCATTGTTATATCTTTGATATTTCTGTTGGTTATATGTTGGTTTTGATTGAGTTTTATGACAGTGATAATGTATGCCTCTCATCATGTTTTGGTTAATCACTGAATTTACAATGACTATATGGCTTAATATATGGTAATGCAGTTATTGTGATGAGGCAACAATGCTTCTTAGTGATTCTCAGATAACTGTGAGACCCTTGTGCTCACGTATATTGTTTTAACCTGTAGGATGCATATCTATGACATGTTTGAAAAAATGGTTGTCATGGATAGTTGGGGTCCACTCAAGTCCTTGTTCAAGTATTTACATTTTTTTTATGTTACTTTTCATTTCTCGAAGTTTCATGGAGTTCTGTGAAGTGGCCTGAGTCCTGGCCCTGAAAAATTGGCTCAGAATCTAGAGTCGTTAGCACAAAACTACTTGGAAAAGTCCCTAGTCACAGGCATGCCTTGTTGTGGGAGCGACTGGAGGTTCTAAGTCACATGCATGCCCATGTCAAGGGGGTGATTAAGGCTTTGATATAGAAAAAATGTTAGTTTTTCTCAAGGGTTGGTCGCTTGGATGGGTTGGATGGCTCTTGGGGATTCTGTTGCAAGTGCAGAAGTCAGGTTGGTTGTGTTCCTCTGATTCCACTTCCTTAACTGATAATAGGGAGTTGAATAATATCATAGTAACTCTTCGTCACATGTTTGCCCCGGTTGGCCGGTTACTTGGGTAGATGTGGGAGGAGGGTGTTATAGAGTGGTATCATAGCATGGTTCCGTTCTCATTGGGTGATGTCTGGTTTCCGTTCCCCTTGGATGAATGTGTTGTTGTATGTACATGTCGGTCGCATATATGTCCTTATGCTTGTGATCCAGGTGCTTGTTGTGTATGCATGCCATTGGTCATGATTGTAGTAGTGTCACCATGTGAAAGTTGATAGTGTCGTTGTTGAATGTATTTTTTGTGACTTTATGTCTGTCGTGCATCGGTTATGTGTATTAGTGTTTATATGTTGCTATGCATGCTTTGATTAGATGATGGTCGTTGTGCATGAAGTCATGGTATGTGGTCAGCATAGTAATGCATTGATAACTGGATAATGGCTGAAAAGATGTGTATATGTTGATTTGATTATGTTTATATATATATATATATATATACATATATATTGCGCTAATCTAGTTAGACGAGATATCCTCTCTGAGCTATACTAAGGTACACTAGTTTGTTTATGATTTGGTTTATCTGACATAATATACCTTGTAGGAAGAATAGATCAAATATGACTGACAAGGTGGTAGACTACAAAGGTTCTCCCCATGAATCAGATGAGTAGTGTGGTGTTGGGAACTCATCTAACTTAGCAGACACATTGAGGAGTTTGAAGGAGGAAATAAGGATTTTCAAAGAAGATAATGAAAAAATCATGTAGGCAAGGGAGGGTATGACTAATGGGGCCTGTGGAAGTAGAACCCATAGTGGGCACAAGTCAGATAGAGATGACACGAGCATGGATGTAGGGTTCTTGGATACTCTGAAAAGGAGGGGTGATGGATACAGGTACTATTCTCGATCTGATTCTGATAGGTATCATGGTCATCATTGTTATCATCCTTACAGGAGGAGTGATAGGGGATATTTTTTGGATGATTTCAAGAAAGAAAGCCACCTACATTCGATGGGGAAATGAAGAAAACACAAGATGAAAAAGCATGGTTGATTGGAATTAATAAATTCTTCAGATTGCACAATTACTCAGAGAACATGAAGGCCATGATATCTACATTCAATCTTAAAGGTAAATCATATATTTGGTGTGAATATGTAAATAAAATTAGAGATATTTATGAGGATGAGTTGACTCGGAGTGATTTCTAGAGAATATTCAGGAAGAAGTTTCAATCGAAGACGTACTATGACGACAAGGAAAAGAGTTTAATGAGCTAAATATGGACTCTATTATCGACGGGGAGTACACGAGAATATTTCTGGAGTTTTTGAGATATGTGCCTTACCTCAAGGAGGAGAAGGCCATGATTCAACAATTCATCAGTGGGTTTTCGATAACATTCAAAGACATGATTGAGTTTGATGAGCCTAAATCATTGGAGGAGGCCATTCAGAATCTAAAGCATCGTTATGAGAAATCAAAGCATATATCTGAGACTAAACATGACATGGAATAATATTTGGATGAAAAGGTTCATTATGGGTGGTATGTTTTTTAGCCCTTCAACTCATTGGATTCTTTGTCTGTTCATGGTATTTTTTGTTCTCAACTTAGAATCCCTGAATCGCCCTAAAAGTTCATGACAATGTAACTTTTGGAGGCATTTTTGGACAACCCCCACCCCAAAAAAAAAATCATTAGAATAAAAATTTTAGAAGTTGTTGTTAAATGATCGCCTCCAAATGTTTAGCTCTCATGAATTTTGGGGGAGGGGGGTCTTTTGGTGTATTGAACGGGGCAAGGGGACATAAGGGTAGCATGGATGGGTATAAGTGAAAGGTTTTTGCATGTTTTACTGAGACATATAATCCTAACATTAAATATTGAGAAGGAGCCTTAGGGCCTTATGGCATAGGGGCTAGGGGACCTATAAGTAAGGCAATGAGAGAAATTGATAGGGGAACCCCAAATAGTTGTGATAAGGGGATTAGGGACCACATTATCACAACCCATAAGCACTTAACCCATAACCACGAAAGTCCCTATCCCTTTAACCCCAAAGCCATAATACCTTAACCCCTACACTCATAACTCATAACAAATTAACCCCTCCATCCCTTAAACCCCAAGCAAATAACACCTTAACCCCTAAACCCTAACTTAGAATCCTTGAACCCCATAAACCCTAATCCCATATCCTCTTAAACCTTGACCCATAACCCTTAACCCATCGACTCCTAATCAAATACCATAACCCTTACGAACTTAACCCCTAAATCCCCTGACCTGTAATCCCTTGATGGCTAACCGTTGACCCCTAATGCCCTTAACCACTAAACCATTGACCTCTAACCATTAAACCCCCTAGACCTCAACCCCATAACCCCTAAACCCCTAATCCCTAACCCTTTACCATTTACCCTCGCCCCCTTACTCCTAAACCCTTAAACCCCTTAACTCCTAGAACCCGTTATCCGTTTCACCATAATGTTGGAGATAATTTTATAAATGACATTGCAAAGGGAAATATGGATAATTTTATAAATTACATTATAACCATTTACATACCCATTCTCATTCTGGACATGAATATTCTCATTTGGAGTGTAGACATTCTCATTTGGATCATAGAAATTTTCATTCAGGACACACACATTCTCATTTGGAGCATATCCATTCTCAATCGAGATTTCCAATGCTTAAGCAAGTTGCCTTATCATTTTGAATCACAACAAATTTAAACCTCCAACATCTAAAATCTAAAGGAGACAATCCCAAACAATTCTCTTAGAAAAAGGTCAATCATAAGCTCTTTATCCTGCAGGCATGAGTTCCTTGCATAACATCCCCTTTTATAATTTATTGAAGCATCACCGCTCCCTCCGCTATCCAATTTGTCTTCACTATTTCCTTGCTCTGCATGGCAACATAATAATCCAACAATTCCCTCAATACCCAAATAATTAAATAAGGATTTGTATAAATTATGTGGCCATTTAGCTATACACCTGTGTACTTTTCCATATAGTTGGGTCGATCGTTACCATTTATTTCCTTACTGTAGTGTGCCATGATATAGTAGTTGCTACAACTCTCAAGAAAAAGAGAGATATAACCCTTCCTTACTCACATGATGTGTTAAACACCCTAAACCCCTTCTTAAACCATTAGGTCATATATTTACTTCTCTAGTCAAAGCTCTCAATGGTCCAACAATTTATTTCTTTTTTTTCGGAGTGTCTCCAATCCTATATTTTTTGTTAGGTTGGTGATGGTAACTCAAACCATTACTCTTGGAAATATCCTCTCCTTTGTGGTCTCCTTTCTTCTGTTGATTAAATGTTGTTATGATGGATAGGGTGTTAAATTAGCAAAGTTATGGTTTCCTTATAATATTATATGTTTATGCATATTTTCAATATTCTAACACCATTGTTTTGGAAATAACACTTTAATTCAATGATGGTTTGACATGATTTCAAAGTGAAAGGAAATGATATTTATAGATATTACTGATTGAAATGATTTTTGAATCTATTTTCAATTGACGAAAATAATTTATGCATAGCTATCTAAAATGTAATCTTATAGCAGTTTAGAGATCAAGAATATCAATCACCATTTCAAGCATAAATTTTATGTATGAATTGGAACTGAAGTGATCAAAATGGTAATCTAGATTTCAAGGGGCATCAAACCCATAAACAAATTTTAAAAGTACCTTCTTTTGGTCCCTCAACTTATAGTTGTTTTGATTACCACATCATACCTTGCATTTGAATGTTAAATCTTTGCATGGAATGAAAGAAGAATCCATATATTAAAAATATCAAAATTTCCACAATATCCCACGTGTATGGTGGTTTGCTTAAATGGCAAGTTGTTTAAATATCCAACTAGCTACACATGCCCACATGTTGCTAGGGGTTATTAAGATAAACCGTCCTGCATGCTGCCATTAGGATCAACTATCCTCTATTGTCCATCTTTTCATTATGTTGTGTCGTATTCCACATAGTAGAGTGCCAAACTATAATACATGAACACTTTGTCATATTCCACATAGTAGAGTGAAAAACTATAATACATGAACTATTTGTCATATTCCACATTGTAGAGTGCCAAACTATAATACATGAACAATCTCTCATATTCCACATAGTAGAGTGCCAAACTATAAATCAAAGTTAGTTTTTCTTTGAAACAAAATTACCTTTCTAAATGGAAACAATAGAGAAATACAATATACTTTGTAATTCTTACATATGAATCATGGAATACTATAATTGAAGGTTTATTTATTTATCAATATTATCAACAATGTGGGTATACCTAAGCTATTGTTCTTGGACTAATGTTTCAGACAATCCTCAACTGAAATAGAAAAATATGGCCCATTTGAAATGACTAGATCTTGAAGCAAAACAAGAAGGATAATCACGTTCACTTTCGCAACAATCTTCTCCTTCTCAATTTGACCAAGAGCAAACAGTTCAGAAAAAAAACATCTCCATGCAATCTTCCCAACTCCACTGCTAGGTCTCCTCCATAGCCCCTTTGCATTTTTGTTCAACAAAACTAGAATCATCAGTAAAGACAACAATGCAAAATTAAACATCAAATGCCTCATCAAGAACATCAAACACCAAACCCTCCTGAAGTGCAATGAAATCAAAAGGCAAATAAGTTCTTCTATTTGCATGTAGGTCTTCTAAGTCAAACAATGTCATTTCCTGCACATAATGTCTCACAAAATCTGACTCCCATGGACCCTTCTCTAATTTAACATGCCCCAAACAATATTGCCCAAGATATCACTTAAAAAATTGTTCTGAACTAAGACCAAAAATTCAACATCTATCTAATAATCTTCCACAAAGAATTACAATTGTAGGAATGGTTGTAGTCCATAATCTGGTAAGTAAAATATTCTTTATTCAGTTCCCATGCAAAGAAATGCTTTGAAGTTTACTTTATTTATATGATAAGAATAGTCATACAAGTATTTTTTTTTTTATCATTTTACATGTAGGAAGGGGCTGAAGTTCATGATAACGTCGATGGAGTTTTTGACTCTAGATATATCATTACTATCGAGCAATGGTCAATTGTTTCGAGGTGTTTTATTCATTCCAATAAGCATTTGGTTCTCATCTTTTTCGTTATACTTCTTTGTATGCCTATCCCTTGACATTTTGGATTTATTTACTTGATCATTTATGTAATGACCCTGGTCATGTGGTAAACAAGTACATATTGTGTTAAGGGTCTCAGTGATGGCACATTTAGGCATATAATGTAAATATTACCATAGTCATCTCAAATCAGTATGATATTATATATTTTTTTTTATGTTTGGAAATACATATTGAAATTACATTCACATAATTATAATAAATATACTGGAAATAATAGATACACTATGTCTATAAATAAATTAATAAATATAAATAAAAACTTAACCACTAACATAAAGTAATAAATTAATTAATTAATAAATAAATTAATTAATAAATAAAATCTAAATAAGACCTTAAACATAATGGCCATTCCTTAAAGGACCACATACATACCTTTAAACCTTTAAATACATTGGGTAGGACCTCAACAACAATAACCTAAAATTGAACCATACTAAATATTCAAAGTTTAAATATACATAATTGATACCTATAGTGCATAGTTATAAGGTATAATGGATTTCAGTGATGGAGAGGGGAATTAAACACCGATACCTTGTAAACCTGGGGTGCGGAGGGAGAGGACTGAACTCAACCATCAATGGCTGGAAGATAGTTTGCAACAATGAACAAGATTTTTTTTCCATCCCACATACACCTTGCCTCCCTGGGAGGAGGGAAAATGGCATGAAAGAGGGTGGCCAAAGGAAATTGTTTTCCAGTGACGAGTTAGGAAGGACAGGGGACCATATGAGGTTGTGCCAGAAGGGCAAGGCCTAACTAACCATAATCATGATGCGAGCAGAAGAATACATGGGGAATACATCAAAAGAGGGGAAAAAGGAGAGAGAACGTAGTGGGAATGGAGGGGAGAGGAAATAATATAGGGAGGAATACTAAAGAGTGAGAATCGAGAAGAAATCAAGGGACATAATCAAGCGTGATGATGGCAGATCTCAGGCCCAGACAATGGTGGGATAGAGCTACAAGAATTGGAACGTCGTAGCACCGAAGGTGAGTTAGATCCATTCTAGTTCTTGTTAGATATCTACCATTTCATTGGAAACAAATAAAAACCTAGGGTAAAGATCAACAAAGGTGTATGGACTGATAAAGGTAACAATGCATGCAATCTAAATCTCTTGTATTATTCTTACTTCTGCAAGTCATATTTGTGGCACTGACGTTGTTGTGTCTACATAAGGAGGATAGAACCCTTAATCTCTCTGTTTGGGGAATGATCCTTCAGCAATGCCAATGAGTGGATTTATCTTTACATCCTAATGTGCCACTACATGGATGGAATTATTCCCATTATGGAAGAAATATTGAACCCTTTATTTTATAGAGAATGTCTGGGATCGTTTTATGTTTGATAACAGTGTGAAATTCATATCAGATAAGAAAAATTTGGAATAGCTTTCAGGTTCCATAACAGAGTAATATAAATTTAAGCATGGCTATTTTTGGGTTATCTAGAGTTCCTAATTAAATATAAGGGTGGAGGTGTGGAACATAAACCTCTGGAATCCCTCATGACTGTTGGGTGGAGGAATATCTTCTCTGGAATCACAAAATATGTCTGCAGGCTGAATCCAGAAGGGTGGATGCGTGGGAACAAAACCTTTGTAATCCCTAATTCCTAGAGATTAAGAAAATGTTGTGATCCTCATTATCTTAAAATATTACCTGTCTGGCATGGTTCTTAGAGCCACCCAACCAATACAATTGAATAGATGTCTTGTTGCTACATATACACATATTGACATTAAAGAGATTTTTCAGTTGAGCATGCAACGTGGGAACAAAACCTCTGTAATCCCTAATGCCTGGATATTAAGATAATGTTTTGATCCTAATTATCTTAAAATATTACCTGTCTGACATGGTTCTTAGGACCCACCCAACCAGTAAAATTGAATATATGTCTTATTGTTGCATATACACATATTGACAGTAAAGAGAGTTTTCACTTGAGCATGTGAACAGTGGCAATAAATTTGTTATTGTGCTTACCTATTTGTAGTGAAATAAGGTGTCATTCCATCACATAAGACAACAATAAACTTGTATAGGCTAGTACATATATAACTTGTTATGAGGATTTATCATACATGCATACTATAATGTGCAACTATCTCACGTATGTGCCACCATTGTTAACTTTCCCAAGGCAACGACTGATGACCCTATAATACTTCTAGATTCCTTACTCTACGCTTGATAAATGAGGTTTAGTGACATATTAACTAAACATTACATGGAATTTTCACTAAGTATGCCACATGGCTGTTATATTTTCACTATACCTCTGTACCAAGCTTTATGGACAATTGTTGAGTGGCTGTTAAGTTTTCATATACATATATGTATATTTACGGCAGTAAATAAAAGTTAAAACTCTGACTTGGTTGTTGTACTGTTACTTGGCATTACTAATCACACACAAGTTCTATTGATGTGTGGTGAATGTGATCCTTGAATGCAAAAGACAACATGGAATTAATATTTGCATTGCTGATATTACTCTTTGATGTATTAGATGAAACTTCTCTATAGTGCTGCTCATAATCCCTTGAAGCTCTTAGGAATTGTATCTATAGTAGATCTTAGTGTTGGATAGGTTAATCGCAAGTCTTCGAACCCTAGTGTCATCAAAGATGTTGACTCGACTATCACTCTATCCAATGGATGGAAATCACTTTGCTCATCCTTGAATTGCTTGAGCTGATTTTTGGTATGGTCTAAATCGTGGAATTGCTTGAGTTGAATTTTGGTATGAATTTCTCCTATAGGTGTTACAGTTTCATGACCCATAAATACTAAAGAGCCAAACCTCTATACTGTGTGCCATTATAACCTTCCTTGTAGCGGGCTTTGCCTATCTGACAAGCCTTGACATATCTCTTATATTGTGCTGTAAATGCATCAAGATGCTGGAAATGAGAAAGCTTGTTGCAAGTCTACACTCACTGACTGATGGATATTTGACTACAACCCTATATAATGCTATGAAAGCACAAGAAGAAGGGTTCTTAGTCATGGATATACGACAGTAGCGGCAAAAAGAAGCTCTGCATTGAAAATCCTAGCTTCGAAACCTCAGGTAACCACTTGCAAGTGGACCAAAACCCTTTTCAAAATAAGGGATGTTGGTAAGCAAGCTAGAAAATGATTGATGGCTGAAATAAATTCAAATAAAAAGGTTACCATACCTTAAAATAGGTGTTTGGGGTCTAGGCCTCTTTAATAGTTGCTGGGCAAGTAAAATTTTCTTTCAACCTTTATAAGAGATTGTTGGGCACCCATAAACATAGACCTGTACCTTCCTTAAAGCTTGTTAGGCATTAGAGAACAAGTAAAAAAACTTTGTAACAACTTTTGTGCGGTCTGGCCTCTTTAACAGTTGTTGGGAAAGTAAAATTTGCTTTCAACCTTTGTAAGAGATTGTTGGGCACCCATAAACACAGACCTAGACCTTCCTTAAAGCTTGTTAGGCATCAGAGAACAAGTATAAAAACATTGTAACATCTTTTGTGCTTAGAATATGCATGGTAGAGCTTAAAAACATAACTACTACAGGAAATGCTTCCCACATCTCCCTTATGTTGCAAGTGCAATGCTTGTTGTTGGAAATTCCAACACAACAAAACAACATGGGTGTGTTGGGAGTGAAAATCTGCATCCAAGGATCTGGTGCAAATGTGAAATGGTATGCCCCCCCTTGGAAGGTGGATCGTTTAACTCAACAACCATTGATTTTGAAGGGCTTATGAGATTGTTCTTGTAAGTCATGCCCCTTCATATAGTTTTACTAGTTCACATCAAAAGAATAGATGACAGAGGTAAGCAAGGAAATTTTATTATAGATAATAGTTAAGTATCAATGCCATGTACAAATCATAGGCATGTTCATAGTTGCTTCTCAATTATAAACTGCACATGTAATGAAAATATCATCTGTATAATGAACATCAGTGATGAATAGTAATGGATATATGTGACATTGTTTTCCTATCTCACTTGTATCTGTCCTATATTCCGTTCTCTGAAATATACATTTTCACAATCTGAAATGATGTCAAAGTTATATAAGAAGATTAAGTAGGGGATTCAAGTCCTCTTTGGATGAATGGGTGAATAATGTGTAATCATATGTAATATAATTTTACGAAAAAAAAATGAAGCTCATTTTATGAAAAGTATTCTTTATCAAGTTTAATTACTATATCTTATTGTAAGTCCCCTTCATAAAAAGAAAAATAAAGTGATCAGAAGAATGGCCCTAGGTTGCGGCCATGAAAACGAAGGCCTTTTTGTTGGAGCTGCAGGGCTTCTGAGTTTGGGCTGAGGGATACTCTCATTTCCACCTCAGACAGGGGCACAGTTCAACAAATGAGTTTTTACTGTTTAGTTGACAAGAGTGTGTTTGGAACCTCTAGTTCCCTAATTTATGGTGTAGCTGCAGTACCCAAATATGAAATTTTTACACCGCGCTCAATAAGGCTCACCTCCATTCCCATCTCTGTGTTCAGGGTGGATGTTACTGGAAATGGCAGAGTTATCATCAATTCTGGAACCTCTATGGCTCGTTTGGATGAGTCTTCTTATACTGCAATGAGGGATGGTTTCAGGTGGGTTTTATCTCTTTGATACCTGCTATGATTTATCAGGGCTGAAAACTATGAAAGTCCCAATTGTGGTCTTTCATTTCCAGTGCCGATCCGATGCCTCTCTGCCTGCTACTAATTATATCTTTCTCGTGGACAGTTCTACCATTTTCTGCTTTTCCTTTGCTAGAAACACTGGTGGGCTCTCCATTGTTGGCAATGTCCAGCAGCAATGATATCGTGTAGTGTTTGAAAATCTGACAAATCGTTTAGGATTTAAAGTTGGTTCATGCCTGGTTAAGGAGAGCTCTGTTTATTTGAGTTTGAATTTTACTTGTATGGTCTACCCAACTTAATCTTCTTATATGCCATCCCCTGCTCAATCGTTCTTTAAATCGTTGGTCAGCAATTTGAAATATATTCTCATGCCTGCAAGGCACTAAGGGATTGGGTTTTAGCTAGAGTAATTGGAGGGCGAGGAAATGAGGGAAGCAACTATAATGATGTCGATTGGGTTACATAAATTGATGGAAGAAATTTGTTGATAGATTATGTCTTTAATCTTTGTGGGGGGAAATCAATTGGTGTAGAAGACAATACTTTTTTGCTTGACCAAATCTAGAGGCAGAGTAAATGGCCTTGTACCAAGTTAGAAAGGACTGGAAGAAACTCGAGAAATATTTCCATTGATGGTTGCTTTTATTCATAGTGTGGTACATATTCCATCATTTGTAACACACAAAATTAGGCATTGTTAGTATGGTTAAATTTTTATCCTTTCTTGTAACAGATTATGAAAGCAGACCAAAAATTTCACAGATTCCAAACTCACAACATATTTCGAGGGGATGTTATTCCTTTACATTTACATTCTTTGTTATAGGTTGTACCATTTCCTTCCTTGTAATATGGTCTTCAAGTTTTTCTAAGGGTTGTTCTTGCTTTACATTTATATCATTTGTTATAGAGTGTACCATTTCCTGCATCGTAAGATGGTCTACAAGTTATTATATGGGATCATTGAAACCTAAAGCTAAAAAATAGATATAGAATGATCAATAATCTCACACAAATATAATTATACTTTTCTCAAAATTGAGGATGAAAATTTGTATAGGGAAACTTTATTTATCCTTGATTTAATTGTAAACATTGATACTGCAACCTTCATACACAACAGAAGGGTTATACATACTGCAACCTAGAAAGAGAAAACATAAGATTTATACATACATTTTCAAGACTCAAAAGGATCACTCTCTCTAGAAACAATATTTGGCAGGCACAAAATTTCAAAGGATGTAACTACAATTGGATCTGCAGTAATGTGTGGGATAGTTGGATGTCCACTTTTCCCTTCTATATCAACTTCAAAAAATCTTGACCTTGCCAAAATTAGCTCTGGGCTTTGATGCTATAGTCCCAGTTGACTAAATAGGTGTAAAATTCATTTCAAATCTAGCTTCTGCATCTCCAAGTGCACCTTCACAAATCATGTGAGCAATACCTCCACCTCCTTCTTTGGCAGGTTGAAAAATAAGTCTTACAGTGCCCTTCAAAAGTTCATGGTAAAGAAAAGAAAGATTTACATTAGTGAAATGGGCAGTTTTATTACCCAAAAACCCATATGAAATAAAATAATACAAAACTATAACTAAATAGATTTAAAATATATTGAAGAATATAAAGCATCAGATTAAGTAGGTCTAATAAATGAATTACAGTAAATCTATGGCCATAATGAAAAGCGTATAGTCTAGGTAAAATTTAAACTCAAGTAAGAAAACAAATTAGAGTCCATCTGAAAGTATATCATCCTTCAGTTTAAAGTTTGAAATACTTATCACTTTCATCTGGTGTATCACATTAACATATAGAGGCATGCTAAGAACCTGACATTTATCTTTGTGTTTATGAATAAATTTGGCAGCTCCGATAATAACATGTGTATCATGCCCACAAGCATGTATTTTTCCAAAATTCATGCACTTGTGCTCCAAATCCACAAGTTCCTTGACATCATACATCAGATCACTAAATTATTCAAGGCCAATGACGCAAGAAGGAACAAATAGTAGTGAAAACATAAACGCAACTTCGATAAATGAAGAATAGAGAAACCAAACATAATTCAAACATTGCACTCATTTGGTTGTGGGATGGAGGCATTTATGTTCCTTTATAATTATCACACAAGGTTGCCTCAAGCCTCACGAGTCACGTACCTAGTCTCCATGTTAGAGAATGGTTAGGATTGGATGCATATTAGGATGACCTTTGGCATATTCGTAAATGTTGTTTATGGGCCCCAAAGTGTTATTGAAACAATTATTGGTAGAAAATACTACTATCTCCATAAAATCCCCTTGGTATGAATGTCGAAGTTTCTTTAGGGATCATGGTACTCACCCTGAGCCATATTTCATTACCAAGTTTGTTGTATCATTTTATCTTAAGAAAACTTACAAGTTTATCCTTGGAAATTGTCTACAGACTTAGTCTTCTCTTTGGGTTGTGTAGGGAAATGTCACCCTTGAAAATGAGATTTTTTTGGAGGTGGTAATAACCAGCTGAATGGATTTTTCTATCTCTCAGGTGCCATTCACCATGATTTTTTATCTTACTGCTGTCAGCTACTTGATTATCACAGGGTTGCAAGTTTCTTGTGCCAAGTTCCTTCCTTGTTAATGTTGATGGCCTAAAAACTAGGTTTGTGTGGGGGCATCTATCTCCTGGTATGATGCCTTATTCCTTCCTGATGAGAATGATTACTGAGCCATATATTGTCGTGCAAGGGAAAGAAGGGTTTAATAGGTTGCTGTAAAATCCTAGCTTGAATCATTGGTCAGCAATTTAAAATACATTCTCATGCTTGCAAGGCACTAAGAGATTGGGTTTTAGCTAGAGTAATTGGAGGGTGAGAAAATAAGGGAAGTAGCTATAATGATGTTGATTGGGTTATAGACATTAATGGAATAAATTTGATAACAGATTATGTCTTTAATCTTTGTGGGGGGAAATCAATTTGTGTAGAAGAAAATACTTTGTTGCTTGACCAAGTCTAGAGGCAGAGTAAATGGCCTTGTACCAAGTTAGAAAGGACTGGAAGCAACTCCAGAAATAGGTCTATTGATGGCTGCTTTTATTCATAGTGTTGTACATATTCCATTAATTGTAACACGCAAAATTAGGCATTGTTAGTATGGTTAATTTTTTATCCTTGCTTGTAACAAATTATGAAAGCAGACCAACAATTTCATAGATTCCAAACTCACAACATATTTCGAGGGGATGCTATTCCTTTACAAATACATTATTTGTTATAGGTTGTACCATTTAATTCCTTGTAATATGGTCTACAAGTTTTTCTAGGGGTTTCTCTTCCTTTACAGTTATATCGTTTGTTATAGAGTGTACCATTTCCTTCCTCGTAAGATGGTCTACAAGTTATTATATGGGATAATTGAAACCTAAAGCTAGAAAAATGATATAGTTTGATCAATAATCTCACACAAATATAATTATACTTTTCTCAAAACTGAGGATGAAAATTTATATAGGGAAACTTTCATATTTATCCTTGATTGAATTGTAAACATTGTTATTGCAACCTACTATTAAAAATGAAAGAAACAAGTCAACCAAGAACGAGACAGCGGAAGAGTTATACATACATTGTCAAGACTCAAGAGGATCACTCTCCCGAGAAACAATCTTTCGCAGGCACAAAATTGCAAAGGATTTAGCTACAATTGGATCTGCATTAATGTGTGGGATAGCTAGATGTCCACATTTTCCTTCTATAACAACTTCAAAAATTCCCGACCCTGCCAAAATTGGCCCTAGGCTTTGATGCTATAGTCCCAGTTGACTAAATAGGTGTAAAATTCATTTCAAATATGGCTTCTGCATCTCCAAGTGCACCTTCACAAATCATGTGAGCAGTACCTCCACCTCCTTCTTTGGCAGGTTGAAAAATAAGTCTTACATGCGCTCTTCAAAAATTCATGGTAAAGTAAAGAAAGATTTACATTACTGAAATGGGCAGTTTTATTAACCAAAAACCCATATGAAATAAAATAATACAAAACTACAACCAAATATATTTAAAATATATTGAAGAATATAAAGCATTAGATTAAGTAGGTCTAATAAATGAATTACAGTAAATCTATGGCCATAATGAAAAATGTATAGTATAGGTAAAATTTAAACTCAAGTAAGAAAAAAATTTTGAATCCATCTGAACGTGTATCATCCTTTAGTTTAAAGTTTGAAATATTTATCACTTGCATCTGGTGTATCACATTAGCATATAGAGGCATGTTAAGCACTTGACATTTATCTTTTTGTTTATGAAGCAATTCGGTAGCTCCGAGAAGAACATGTGTATCATGCCCACAAGCATGTATTTTTCCAAATATTCACAAACTTGTGCTCCTAGTCCACAAGCTCCTTCACATCATACATCATATCACTGAATTAGTTAAGGCCAATGACCCAAGAAGGAACAAATAGTAGCGAAAACATAAACACGACTTCGATAAATGAAGAATAGTGAAACCAAACATAATTCAAACATTGCAGTCATTTGGTTGTGGGATGGAGGCATTTCCGTTCCTTTATAATTATCACACAAGGTTGCCTCAAGCCTCACGAGTCACGTACCTAGTCTCCTTGTTAGAGAATGGTTAGTATTGGATGCATATTAGGATGACCTTTGGCATATTCGTAAATGTTGTTTATAGGCCCAAAAATGTTATTGAAACAATTCTTGGTAAAAAATACTACTATCTCCATAAAATTGCCTTGGTATGAATGCTGAAGTTTATTTAGGGAGCATGGTACTCACCCTGAGCCACATTTCATTACCAAGTTTTTTGTATCATTTTATCTTAAGAAAAATTGCAAGTTTATCCCTGGAAATTTTCTAGAGAGTTAGTCTGC
Source organism: Pinus albicaulis (assembly GCA_034641835.2). Lineage (NCBI taxonomy): Eukaryota > Viridiplantae > Streptophyta > Pinopsida > Pinales > Pinaceae > Pinus > Pinus albicaulis. The sequence goes on along the minus strand of CM076578.1, from coordinate 1,211,055,132 downwards.
TCTCTAGGTTGTGTAGGGCAAGGTCACCCTTGCAAATGAGATTGTTTTGGAGGTGGTAATAACCAGTTGAATGGATTTTTCTGTCTCTCAGGTGCTAGTCACCACGATTTTTTATCTTGCTGCTATCATCTACTTGACTAGCACAGGGTTGCAAGTTTCTTGTGCCAAGTTCCTTCCTTGCCAATGTTGATGGCCTAAAAACCAGGTCTGTGTGGGGGCATCCATCTCCTGGTATGATGCCTTATTCCTTCCTGACGAGAATGATTACTTTGCTCTCAGCACTTGACAATCTATGTGATGTTGGGTGTTGATTCATACACTTGCTCTATAGCAGACTCTAAAGGGTGGCTAGGATTTACATATACTATAATTACTAGATGTCACTCTCATTAGGGCTCAAAGCCTCAAACTCTAGCATGTTTTCTTGTTAACAATTACTTACCGAGGAGCTATACCGTAGCCTCCCAGATTTTTATAAGGTTGTGTTGATTTTTGTTTTTTGCGCACCCTGAAAAGCTACCACTACTTGATGCAGTGCAGATGGGGGCTAAACCAAAAGATAAAGTAACTTCACACACATATTGAGTAGGAATACAAAGTGTAGATTCATATGAAAATGATGTTCTCATTCACCATTCTTGTTTATTAAGCCCAAGGTCATATTTTACAGGTTCAGAGCTCAACTGTCCCTACACCCTTGAGGTCTCAAGGTCAACAGATCTACAAGACCATTTTTTACATTCCCAAGGCTCACTCACAGGAGCCCCTACCTTATTTTTAATTCTATCTGCTTCTCATGCTAGTCTAATCTACTAAAGTAAATAGCAATAATCCAACTCTAAATTTTACTGAAACAATGAGCCCGACTAAGGGAAGTGACAACCCATACCTTCTACAATATTTTGGCATCCAATTGCATTGCGTTAAATTCAATGTATCCTCAGATATATAATGTCATATCTGTCGGATATCAAATCGAATGGTATATATATTTTTTATTTCAAGAAAAAAAAATGAGCTTTGTTTTTATGAGTGCTACTAGGAACATATACAGTCAAGAAAAAAACATCTCCTAAGCTAACTTCAATCTGAAATATTTTTCCATCTCTTACACACAAAAAGGTGTTTCTGCCTATTATAAGGCCCTGAAAATTTTCAGGGAATCAACACAATGACCATCATAACCAACATAGAGTCTTTATGTCACAGTTTCAGGAAGATAGAAAGAAAAACATCATATAGAGCACCTATTCAAATAATAATGGCAACATCAAGAAAATAGGAGAGACATTAAGGCTAGATGAGAAAACTTTTGGGATTTTTTGGATGATCCCCTTCCTCGATATGTTTTGTGGTCTGCTAGCTCCAAGACTTCTATAACTTTAATGCCTTGTTTTAAAAGACTCTCAGCCAACATATCGTGTTCCCTATAAAAATTTGTGAGAGAGATACTATTGAAAATAACAATTAGAAGCCTAATATGTTCTAGGACTGGCTGAAGGTATATACTATATACTACGCATCTTTGCATTCCGTTTGATCCAATCAATGGTCAATATTGAATCTTCAAATACTTGAAGACAATCCATCCTTTCTCCACTGCAATTCTTATTAGTGAAACGAATGTCCGATGCTCTGCCCATGTATTAGAGCCCTTTCCATGACCTAGTTAAATGAGAAACTATTGGTTTCTAAAGAGAACAAGACACCTCTAGCACCACATATGCTAGGTTTTCCTTGGTTTTCTCCTTCAAAGAAATCCAGGGACTAGTTTTAACTTTTATTTAATCGTACGTATTTGTTTGGAGGGTTTGAACTTTGGCTTTTGGAGACATCTTGATATCATCATAATATTATTTTATTTTTAAAGAAAACCTCTAATGGTGAGAGAATTTCCGTGAAAAATAAATTCCAGATACCCAAAGTAACAACACAAGGGAGTGCCTTTTGATATGCAACAATCATGTCTTCCATCTAATGCTTCAGTCATTCTATCAGAGATAGTTCCTCCCATCTCCCTTTGCCTTCAATTAAATTTAGATATTCATTCCAAATTTTTTGGTGAATGGAAAGCCTTAAAAAGAATTCCAAGATACCCAAAGTAACCACACAAGGGAGTGCCTTTTGATCTGCAATAGTCATGTATTCCATCTAATGCTTCAGTACTTCTATCAGAGATAGTTTCTCCCATCTCCCTTTACCTTCAATTAAAGTTAGAAATTCATTCCAAAAAAAATTGGTGAAAGGAAAGCCTTCTAAACTTGAGGAGAGAAGATGGAATTTGTACATGAGAGAGTTAAACATCGACATGCATGAAATTATCAACAAGAATTCAGATGGGAGAAGACAACAGTTGAAATCCAATATTTCTTTGAATGCACTCTATCAATTGCTAGAATAAGAACAATGCTTTTCTTTATATTGTGGGTTGTTCAAGAGAGGAGAACTTAAAAATTTTATTCTACATATTGTGCCTTCCTCTTAAGGAATTTAAAGCAGAAAACATATAAAGATATTTTTACATTTTATGGATAAAATATTTGGAACCTTTCATAATGACACCTATAATTTCATTTAAAAGATATTGAGGTTTGCAAGTTTGTTCCCCAAGTTAGACCATTGTAGAGAATAATTTCCAGGGGCATGCTAAAATTATAAATAGGATCCTGGGGCTCTGTTGATAACTGTACCAATATGTATATGTTATTTTCACACAGAAATGATTTCCACTATGAAATCAAACCCAAATCAGCTACAACAGTAGGGAATTTTTACACAACATCTCATCTGCAAGCTCTCTCCACGAAAACAATGACTAATAAATCAGGCGAGGGAGGCTTCTAAAGATGTAATATAAGGTTAGATTTTGTATTTTTTTGGTTAAATTTAATATAATTCATTTGTTTTAAAATGGGTCTACATCAAGCACTAATTGTTAGAACGTTATTTTCCATCTTGAGAGTTTATCTAAGACACCCTGACGTCACCTTGCTGAAGCACCACTTTTCTGCCCTAAGAAACAAAGATTAGCAGGTTCATTGCTCCCTGTACACTGACAAGGAGCAATGCATCTCCCTTTGCCTTACTGCAAGGAGAAATTATTGCTTAATGCCTTCAACAACAATGACCTGGTCAAGCTTTTATATTTTCTCATTTTTTAGGGATCAGTTTGAAAGGTTTGAATTACCTCATCTAATGGCTTGGGAAATTTATACCAGATTTTAAATTCACTAAGACATAAGGGTTTGGATTCATCCTCTCCTCTCCTCACCAAGTCTATGTAGTGAAGTCATTCCTAAGGGAGAGAGATAGAGAAATACGTAACTAAATGTTGCTTAAAAATATTAGAGAGAGCTTTCCTGTTTCCATGAGTTTTCCTATGGTAGAAAGAAATCTCTCTCTAAGATTTTTCAGCAGTATGTAGTTACATATATCTCTCTGAAGTGGCTTCATTATATAGATTTGATGTGGAGAGGATGAATCTAAACCCCTAGTTCTTAGTAAATTCAGAGTCTAGTATGTGTTACCAAGCCATTAGATGAGGCAATTCAAACCTTTTCAAAATGATCCCCTTGAAAATGAGAAAATCTAGAAGCTTGACCAGGTCATCAGCTAAAGGGAATTAAGCAATCATCACTCCTTGCCAGTATATAGGGAGTGATGAACTTGCTAATCTTTGTTTTGAAGTGTAGAAAAATGGTTCTTCATCAAGGTGTCTCTAAGGTAGACTCTTAGGATGGAAAATAAGATTATAAAATTAACATTGACTTGAGAGAGTCATTATGTGACTGGATGGAATGAGTCAACTTAGACCAGCCCAGTTTTTGACATGTATTCTATGAAGTTGGTAGACAAATTCAATTTGTTTTGTCACCAACCTGAGTCAAAATCAACTAATTCTGAGTGAACTGGCCGAGTTTGACCACACTATTCTATAGCAAGAAAAGTAATCTTCCATTTATGAGATGAAAATTTCACGATTCCAATTAAATTTATGTTATTAAAAATATAAATTCAACATGAAGTTCATAATATGGCCATTGTCATAGGAAGGGCCAGAAATATCTAATGAAAATTATCCTAGAGGCTGTGGCTGTCAAGAAAATTCGATAGTGACCCTAACACATTTGGGGGGCGAGAGGGGGGCACGAAGGGGAATGACAATCTAAAAGGAAAAACTTTGAGACTCCTAATGTGTCTGTAATATGTGGAGAGGTCTGAGTAGTTTTCTTGAAAATTGGGATTTGGCTGATTTGAGGATCCTCATGGGCTCTGAGGTCCGGGTTGTGCCTACTCACCGGGTTGTTCTGGGTTTGTGTTGCAGTGGTTTGATGTTGAGTGAGGAAGTGATCAGGATCCAATTTGTGGAGTATCCAATTCTTCATGCTCTACTTCAGTATTTGTACACCAGGCGAACCCATGTATGTAGTTATTTTGTTTTTTCTGTTTCTACCTATGTGGTTCTTTGAATTCTTGTATTGTGGCTTCCTTCACATCTCCCCTAAGAACCAACGAATAACCCGTGAGATCGAAAATTCATGAGGACATACCATGATCACGAAATTAGGAAATTGACTGGTTGGAAAGGTTGCCTGAGGCATGACAAGCCCTTCTCACGGGGCATAGGAATGACCAGTACACGATTGGTTAAAGCCAGAATAGAGTCTCATATTAGATCCTTAAGTGGGTAGATCATATGACCATGAGCTTAGTGGATTGACCAGATCAGATAAAGCCAACAGAGGATCTTATCTTAAATCCCTAGGCAAACAGATCATGATCATGAATTTAGTTGATTGATCATTTCTTGGTGGATTGATAGGAACACAACCTTATCTCAAAGGGTTGACTGGCGCAGGAGAAACCAATATCATGGAGTCATGGCTGAATATAACCTTACAACATTGACTGATGAAAGACCTGATAAAGCCAACTCAGGAACTTATCCCGCCCATTATCAGGAAATTAGAGAAATTTTCCTATGGCGTAGTTTGTTGGTGCTTTCATATACTTAATGTAACTTTATGTTGATTTTGCATTGTGATGAAGATAAAATTTGGCATGGGCTTTGAGTGGTGGTATAATTTTTCTATGGGCCAGTTGAATCGTTGCTCCTTGGAAATTATTTTCCATATTTTTCACATCATTGGGCCTCTTTCCCTTTCCTTCCAACAACATAGAAAAGTTACAACCTTGTAATTTTGTATTCATAGTACTAAATAAGAATGGCCTATTTGTTATGCAATTAAATTTGTTTGCTCCGATCTCGTAAAATCTTGTTTTTTTGACTATATGAATCTTAGAGTTCCATAGTAATTGCCAAAAATAATAAGTTCATTGAAGGCACGAGTAGAGGGGTAAGTTGGGATTTTCCATAGGATGCAACCAAAAAATATATATGTTACAAGAAATTATTATAATATCAAATGAAAAGTTGGTATTTAGTTCTTTTGTGTTGGTATAGTGTTGTGATGATGATAAGAATTTGTGTGGGTTTATGGGTAATATAATAATTTGGCCCTCTGTTACGGTATGGTCTTTAGTGATGAAATATTTGTTTTTTGGTCCTCAACGTTTCGCAGTTCCAATTGGAGGCATTGAGTGAATTGGTTGAAGAGTTTGGTGTTCGGGTCCCCTCGGTGGTCCTGTGAGAAAATGAAGGATGCACTCAAGGACAAGTCTCCGAGGAAGGATCATAAACTCGGAATTACTTCATTCCAAAGTCCTATTACATTTTTGTGGAACTATCCAGCTTTCTCATCCGACATGCCAATTGATGCGCAAAAAGTCGGGAAAAAATTGCTCGAAAATTGGTGAATACAATGACATCGATATTTACATTGAGGGGCATGGTCTAGTCATCCAAGCACACAAACTTGTTTGAGTGTCTCGGAGTGCTCCTTTTTGCCAAGGTTGTATTTTTTGAATTTACTTGCCTTGGATCCTATTTTCATTTTCCATTAGCATATCATAAATATGAGTTTTCTCAAGTGCGTTGCTTTTATGGTGGTACCAAAGTTTTGGAACATATAAGCTTGATTTTTAAATGTATTGTTGTTTCTGAATAATATATTGTTTGCAAATAATTTATTTTCATATCGAGTTTAGATATTAAATTATACACATGTACTGTACTTGTGTCATACTTGGTAGCCTAAATTTTCACTTTCGATTCGGAGACTATTAAATGAGAATGAGAAAGTAAGAATTTATTTCTTGGAAGATATTTACGAATGGGATGAGTGAAGCAATGCCTCGAATTCTACTTGAGGGATGTTTCCCTGAAGCATTTTTTAGCTATGGTGCACTTCATGTATAGTGGGAAAGTTAGATATGGATGAAAAATAGAACTTGGGTTCCTTGCCGCTCCCCCTTATTGTACTAGTTGTTTCAGTTTGGAATTCACCTTCTTCAACAAGAATGTTGTGAACGCTTATTTGAGTGTATCTCAAAGGTGTTGTACTTTCCCAACCTATAAATTTCTTCATGTCATAGGAGGGGTAGTTTAATTGTGTAAAAGTAGAAGTGTTATGATTGTTAGTTTTGAATATTTCATAATAAAAACTCCGTCTTGGACTTTGAGGTAGTGAAAAGGTTGCAACTTGCAAGCATTGAGGAAATCTTCTATAAATTTCTTCATGTCGTAAGAGGGGTAGTTTCATTGTGTAAAAGTAGGAGTTCTATGATTGTTGCTTTTGAATATTGCATCATAAAAAACTCGGCTTGGACTTTGAGGTAGTGAAAAAGGTTGCAACTGTAAGCATTGAAGAAATCTTCTATAAATTTCTTCATGTCGTAGGAGGGGTAGTTTAATTGTGTAAAAATAGGAGTGATATGATTGTTTCTTTTGAATATTGCATCATAAAAAACTATGGCTTGGACTTTGAGGTAGTGAAAAGGTTGCAACTTGCAAGCATTGAGGAAATATTCTATAGCTAGAACTTGCCACAGAGGATGAGGATTTTACAAGGCATACCTACCTTGAGCTTCCAAGGGTTACATGGTGGTTGGGCATCACGAACAACAAAAAGAAAAAGAGTTTTCCTACTTAGGTAGTCATAATTTGGACTTAGTAATTGACATAAGTTTTCTCTCATACATATATGCAAGGTCGGTGTGCTACTTACTAGAAGCATCTTCTTCATCGACCATTATTTGCATAACACAAAAGCGAGTCTAGAGATTGTGGGCACTTTTGGCAACCATTCGGATGAGTCTCACAATTTCCTCTTGAATTTGAAGCTAAACTTTTGAGTTTTTTTATTTGCAGGATTCGAGGGTCCAATCCCGGAGTTGGACACCTCAATGCCTCGCATGCATGCCACTTGAAGAAGCTTGTGAAGAAATTTTTTCTAAGAATTTTGATTATTGCACTACTCGCTAGCTGCGTAATTAAAAATGTTAGAAAAGGGCCTCATTTATGAAAATACTTCGGGTAGGATATTGTTTCCCACTTATGGCAATGTCCTAGAGTGTTTCTGGTATTACAAGATAGTATTTCCGACAATGCCTCTTTGCATGCTCAATATCCATCCTAATTTTGTAGAAGGCATCCGTGAATACAACAAGGGTGACTTGTCTACCTTTGATAATATCGGAATGTGGAGAGATGGATAAATGTAGTAAAAATTTTGAGTTGTCATTATTATGACTTTTGTAGCACCCCCATTTTTGTAGTGACCTCTGAGGAAAGAGTTATGGATGCTATTATGACTTGGGGAACACAAGGAGATGGCTTTCATGGTTGGGAACTAGTAAATCAGCAGCTAGAGGAATGCGATCTGAGACATTCTTTGTAGAAAATATAGAACCTCTAAATGAATTTCTTGCTCTTGTTCATTTTCCTCTAATGCCACTTCCTTTACTTCAAAAGGAATGCCATATAAGTCGTTGATGTTCGTGAAAATTAATTTCGAATGCTTCTTTCTTTAATGATCCCGATACATACATATATGTGATTATATGGAGCCTACAACATGTACCGAACTTGACACTTTTCAATTGTGCTATAACTAGAAAAGAGTAACCTAAGCAAGCAAATTTCAGTCTTTTGACTAACTCGTTAGTGAGAACAAATTATTTATGTAGCTTTCCCTTTGATACAACTTTTTTTGTAATCTTTCTTCATGAAATGAAAAATAGGAAGTGATGGGAAGTTTTCCATGTAAACAGATAATGGAGGTGCTTCAGGTATCTCGAGACGGATGCAAGAAATGCAACAAATGAACGAAGTAAGTCCCTATATTAAGATTCATGATATAATCTCGACCCTCGTATTGTTTTACAAGTGAACAATTCCTATTTATGTATTCTTTTCTAGGATTGATGGCCTTTTTTTTCTACTTAATAAAACTTGATCTCAAAATATATGGGTACGGACACATTTCAAAAACACATAGTAGGAGGCCTTTTGCATATGGGTATATAGGTATGCAAGCATTGCCATACTAAACTTAGCCGACACGCATCGTCCAACACTTTGATTTTTGTTTCTCTCGTTACAAGTAAAAAATTTGATTATATGATATATTTTTGGTTTATTAAAAATGTTGCGAGTGGAGATACCGATGCCCAAGTCTCAGTAATTTCGACCGTATATTGTATGGATCAACTTAAGCTTCCTATCAAAAGAGCATGGCAACCTTGGTTTCATGAGCAACATGCAACAATATTTTATACATTTTTCACTTTCAAATTTTTCTAAAATATGACAATACCTATTATAAGTTAGCTATCAAGAAATATCTTACCTATTATAATTTATTTGTCAAGAAATAGTGAAGCTATTACTTACTGTTATTTGTCGAAATTTTTACTTATGATATTAATTAGTATTATTTGTTTCTAGCTATGTTGTCTTAATTCATTCGGATGGCGGGGATGGACTCAAGACTATGAAGGTCTAAAATTTTTAGTCAGTCGTAGATCATACATGATGATCGGTGCCTACTAGCAAGCCGGGTGGCACTTTGGGTGGTGGTTGTATTGCTTGTGCTGATTATAGTTAATTTTATTTGTATGGCTAGATTAATTTGTTTGTAGATTATTGTTTATTATTAGCTTTTGTGAAATTCAAGCTACAAGGGTGTCACAACGAGCTAACTCCATTGAGTTATTTTTTTATTAAGTTAAAAAGCTAACTCCATTGAGCTATTTTTTTATTAAGTTAAAAATAGAGGCTTTGCATGATTATGTATTTTATAAGGATTATACCATTATGTGTTGAAACTTTTTTTTAAAAATAAATGTCTATTCTACAATTTCAAGGACTGCTATAACTCCTCACATAATTCTTTAAAGGGTTATAGCTCAATGGAAGAGCACTCGCCATGCGAGAGGTTGGTGGTTCGATTCCACTGTACCCTAACATGAATTATTCAATGATATTGTAGATTTTTTTTAATTAAATATGTTTATATTGATTTATTTTAATGGTGAGATATTTTTTTGGATTCATTGTTTTATATTGTCTCTAGAGAGACAATAGATAGGATTAAAGACATTGTCTCCATAAAGACAATATGTCTTTAATTCCAACTATTGTCTTTGGAGATACAAATGAAATTGTCTCATTAGAGACAATAAATGAAAGTGTCTCTAGAGAAACCAAAGTGAAACTGTCTTTGGAGAGACAAAAATGAAATTGTCTTTGGAGAGACAAAAATTCTTGTGTTATATATTGTCTTTATAGAGACAATATTTTAAGACAATTTAATTTTAAGAAGATTTAATCTGAGACACCCGCTTAAAGACAATATTTAAGACAATACAAAAGTTTTATTTTGTCTCAAATTAAGACAATTTACCCAAAAAATGTCTTAAATATTGTCTTAAAACCCCTCTTTATGTTGTAGTGACAGAGAAGGTAAAATGGACAGAATTTGTAAACCAGGATACATGAAATAAACCTTAGTACCACTAAACTATGAAAATTGGGAGGAAAAAGTTATGACCCATGTCAAAATTAAATTTAACATATTCATACTTTGGTCAAATGGATTAAATAATGTATTATAAGTAGCGTATCATACATTGAGAAATATAGAATTGAAAAGGAGAATTTGAGGTTGAGAAATGGATTCCAAGAAGATTACATGTAGCTTAATATCTAGACCTGTCAAATACTTCCACCCCATTCGTATATCTAATATCACAGTCGTATAACATGACACGTTGCCACATAGCCATATAACGTGACACATTATTTTTGCATGCATATCCCACCTAACTAATATCCAGGTACCTGGACCTGGTATCAAGATTCGTTCGTTCACAGTTTTGCGGTCATAATTTTGACATAAATGGGATGTTATACATTGCTTGAAAGCCATCGTCTACACTAGAAAGAGGGGTATATAGATGTATGATGATTGTTGTTTGATAATTTCTCTTTTAGTCTCCGCGATGGAAGCAACGACAACATAAATGAGGTATTCTAAGTTGTAGTTTATTTTCACTGTCAGAGAACAATTTGATTGGAATGTTTCATTTTGCATAACAGAGTAGGTTTACTCATAGAGCAAGTGCTTGTTGAAATATGCTGGTTTATGAAAATAAATATGTTATTCACTGTTCACTAAAGAAGTCATCAACAACTTTTCGACGTATACCCTTTCATACTATATAATCTAGTTATTTGTATTTGAATAGGGATCGAATGACATATATAGAGATCCTTTTAACTTTTCATTACATCTAGGGTTTATGTCGAGGTGAAATTTAGTTATGCCCTTTCAAGGGTTGACTTTGTGTGAAGGACAAGGCACAATTAAGAGAAAATATGCATTATAATTTCAACAATTTATAAGATATGGACCTATTTGGGGATGAGAATGATCATTTTGGCTTCAATGAATATGAAATCCCTAGAGAATAATGGGATGTGAACTTTAATGGTTGTATAAGGGTGACCTTTTCAGCTCCATTCAATCCCATTCAGAAGATATTTCTCTGGAGCATAACCCGAAGTATGGAGTTCAATGTCTACAAACATATTCCAATGCATGGTATGATTATTCTACTAATCCCTTCTTACTTATACATGAAAATTTGGGCTATAATGAACCCATAGATGATTTCAAGGTAGATTCGTTACAAGGTTCTCACAAATCAGAGATCAACCACTTGTTTCCCTCGATAGAGTTCCCTTCCTCTATTGAGTCTAAACATGAATATTCAAATCTATTCCCATATGGGTTTCATGTTAATGTTATGTTAGATATGTTAAAATCTATTCCCATATGGGGTTCATGTTGATGTTATGTTAGATATGTTTCAATTACTAGATACCCTAAAATCTCATGCCCAGTTTGCAAAATTGGAGAAAAAAATTACAGTACAACTGAAACAAGAAAAAAATAGCAAGAAATCTCAGGGTAAATCATCTGGAAACATGAAATTCAATAGCAAGAAATCTCAGGGTAAACCATCTGGAAACATGAATTCAAGGAATTTCATGGAGCTATATAGAATTCAGCATTCTTCTGGAAATCGACATTGTAAGAAAAAAATTGCAAGAAATCTCAGGGTAAATCATTTGGAAACATGAATTCAAGGAATTTCATGGAGTTTTATATAATTATTCATTCTTCTGGAAATCGACATTGTAAGGTTGTCACATCAAGAGGACCAAGAGACACAAGAATGAGATTGTCTGTTGAAACTACCATCAAGTTAGATTTGATCAACCGACCAAGTAAAATTTTTGAATGGATAACTTGATCAACCATGTAAAACAATTGAATGGCTAATTCAAAAATATCATTCTGCAATTGACCAATTATTTCAATCCCCATTGGATGTATCATCCCACCTGAACATAGATTCACACTACTCATTGGCTTTCTTGCATCATGATTGAGACAAAACAGACATAACAAGAGCAAGTTTTTTAACGACATCCGAGGAAAAGGTAGAAGAATCTGATTCATTATTCCCCACTTTATTAACCGAACAATATTGTGAAACAACAATATAGGAAAAAAAATATATGTTTGTGATAAAATAGTTCTTTAAAAAAATAACTTAAAATTTTCTGGAGAATAGAAAACTAGGAAACTAAATAATATACCGATCTTACATGCATACATGTATGCATGTTTAATTAGTTGCATGCTTGACTACTTTTCTTTTTGAGTTTGCTTACATGCTCGACTAATTTTCTTTCTTCGTATTCGTCTTCTTGCATTTTTGTTATTTCACTTATATATCAGTTACAAGGGATTGTCTTCTCTCTATTTCACTTGCAGGTTAATGGGCTATATCACTTCCAGGAATCATGCTATATCAGTTTCCTGCAATGGGCAATATCAGTTCCAGGAATCATAATATATGCAGGGTTACAGTTTCAAGGGCTATCTAATTATATGCAGGGTTATATTTTTAAGGGATATGTCAATTACAGGTTCACGGAATCATGCTATGCAAGGTTGAACCAAGGATATTTAAGTTACAAGTTGCGGGAAAATCAAGTTATGCAGTTTGATATAATGGTTATACAGTTTGATATACTGGTTATGCACTTTGATATATTTATTAGAGGGAGAAGCGATGTAGCCACAGTTTTTTAAGAGGTGGCAAGAGGTTGCATGCCAATAGCCATGTGGAAATTCCTTTTGGAAGGAAATTTTTGTCCAAAATGACTTTGGATATAAAGAAAAGCTTCGATAGAAGATAAGCTAGAAGATAGAAAATGCACTACATGAAACCAAACTTTGGATATAAAATGTAGTGAAAATTTTGGATATAAAACAAATTGGACTTTGGATATGAAGAAAAGCTTCGATAGAAGATAGAAATTGCACTGTAGGAAACCAAACTTTGGATATAAAGAAAAAGCTCGGATATAAAAGGTAGTGAAAGCTTTGGATATAAAACAAATTGATGGAAGTTCCCAATAAGAGGTCAAAGTTTTTGCTGCAAAAAACTTTGATTAAAATTTCAATTGTGAACATAATGTTGGAATTATACTCCCAACCACCGCCAAGAATAAGACAGTGGTAGTAGCCCACACTTCATCAATTTTTGTTGCAGGGAATGACACAGCCCATATTTCAAATCGGAGGCATTTTCACACAAAATATCAAAAACAAAGTATCTGGCCATTTCCTGCGTTTATTTCTTTACCCACCGCAGTTCACCTACCTTTTCATTTAAACTGCCCGCATCGCAAATCCTTTACCTTTCCCTTAATGCATTAAGCCTTAAGTTAAATCCTTGCTGATGTGATATCGACGAGACCCACCTTAAACCTTACCGCATGAACCAAACCTTGTTTTCCACCTATTTCCTTTGTATTTTGTTTACCGCACTTACTGTGTCGCTGCCCGCACTTCGCACAAGTTAAGTCTTACCTATTAAGCCCCCATAATGAATCGTGCGATGTTGCGATGTGATATCGCCTCACAAATCACAATAGAAATGTTTTACGTTTTCCAGTTAAGCCGCCTGCATTATCTCACTTCGCATATTTCGTCGTTTACCTTTTCTGCCGCCCACAAGTTCGCAATCACAACTTTTTAACATTACCTTCCGTCACCCGCAAGTTATTTGTTTTGCAATGTGATGCGATCGTGCCATCACACATCACAATTGCATATGTTTTATGTTTCCCATAAAGCGCCCACAGGTATTTTGTTTTAAATGCAATGTGATATGTGCCACGTCACAATCGCACATCACAGTTCGCAATGTTTAATGGATAGTGTGACAATTAATTTTGATATCACCGATTTGCGATAAAGCGTGGATGCGATGAGTAATCGGAGCCGAAACATATAATATTTGAAGTCCGCCCTTTTTTTTTTGGAACGTGTTTTGTACATGTTTCGTGTATAAACCAAAATATGGTCTGTGTGCCATTTTAATGAAGAAATGGGCCTTTTGACAGCAGAAGGATGACTAGTGGTTAAACATCCATCCATAATTGAATTTCATTAGGGTTTCAAGCTTTGCCCATTTTTATTAAAAATAAATCTAATTTCATTTTTGTATGAGATGGAATAGAAAAACGAATTTCGTTCTGCTCTTGTTTTACGCTCTCTGTTTGTATGTTTGACTGTTAATTCCGCGGCAATTGTGCATTCTCAGTGTTGTGGGGGAAGCATCCCTCTGTGTATCTTTTTCGTTCATTATTTTCAACATGGTATCAAAGAAGTTCTAGGCTCTCATTAAAAGAACAAGCTCCCTTTACTGAAGAAGTTGTAAGATTGGTTTGAGAATCATATTTCTCCAGCAGTAAGAAGGCTTCTGTTTTACACAGTCAAGGAGATTTTTTGTTTACACAGTCAGAATGGCAGTAGCAAGCACAAACCTAACAAATCCCCAACTACCACAGTTCAATGGGAAGAATTATGACTATTGGGCCATTACAATGAGGGCCCTGTTTGCTTCACAAGATATGTGGGAGCTGGTGGAAAATGGCTTTCCAAAACCAGTAGACGCAACAATGCTTAATGCTTTGACAGCAACAAAAAGAGACTTGTTGAAAGATAATAGGAAGAAGGAATCCAAAGCCCTCTTCTATATCTTCCAAGAAGTACATGAGATTATTTTCTCAAGATTTGTAGTAGCAACGAAGTCTAAGGAGGCATGGGATATCCTCAAGACAACCTATCAAGGCATGGAGAAGGTGAATACAACAAAATTAGAAATGCTAAGGAGAGATTTTGAAACTCTCTATATGAAAGAGTCTAATAACATAGACTCATTCTTCACAAATGTGATTGGGTTGGTTACCCAGACAAGGTCTCATGGAGAGAAACTTGAGGAAAGAAGAATAGTGGAGAAAGTGTTAAGAAGTCGACCATCAAGATTTGATGCCATAGTAGTGGCCATAGAACAGACAAAGGATCTCTCACAATTTTCAGTGGATGAGCTTTGTGCATCACTGATGTCTCATGAACATAGAATGAAAAGAGCAACGAACTCCTCATTGGAGCATGCTTTCAAGACACAAATGTCTTTTGGTCGAGGTAGAGGTCGAGGAATATCAAACTACCGAGGAAGAGGAAGAATCCAACACAGAGGTGGAAGAAGTAACCCTGCAAGCACAAGTGGAAGGGGCTGCAACCAAAATCAAAGCGAAGGATCAAGCCAAAATAAAGCACAAGGATAGAGGTATGATAAATCTCAAGTCTAATGTCATTATTGTAAAAATTATGGGCATTATGCCAATGAATGTAGAAAGAAACAAAATGATATGGGTAATAGACCTAGTGTAAATTTTACAAGAGAAAATCAGAACCAAGGAAATACGCTTTTAAATTATAATGTAGCACAAGAAAAACAAGAAGATGTATGGTTTTTAGATTCGGGATGTAGTAACCATATGAATGGAAACATGGCAATGTTTTCCAATCTAGATGAGTGTGTGAAATCTGAAGTGACAACGGGGACTGATAGCGAGGTATCTGTCATGGGGAAAGGAGAAGTAAAAATACTGACAAAGAAGGGAGAGAAGAAGTTTTTGCCAGATGTCTATTATGTACCTGGCCTGAAATGTAACCTTCTAAGCATTGGACAGCTCCTGAATAAGGGCTACAATGTTTTTTTTAAGAATTATGTGTGTACAATCATGGACATACCTCTAAGTAAAAGGGTCATTGAAAAAGTTCATATGACAAGCAATAGGATGTTTCCTCTCAAGATCAGAACATACTTGAATGAAGGAGGTGTTGTAGCAACAGTCACACAAGAGATATTTCAAGAAGAAGTGAAAGATGAAAATTGGTTATGGCATTTGAGATTTGGACATCTCAATTTCGTAGGTTTGAACTTGTTGCAAGGATGGTAAAGGGATTACCACTCATACAAAACCATATAACATATGTTAAGGCTGCATCTTGGGAAAACAACACAGAGAATCATTTCTAGCATGAAAGAGTATAAGGGCAAAGGCACCCTTAGAGATTGTCCACTCAGATTTGTGTGGACCAATGCAAACCCCATCATTAGCTAACAATAATTATGTTTTGACATTTGTAGATGATTACACAAGGAATACATGGGTGTATTTTCTAAAACAAAAAAATGAAGTGTTTGAAAAGTTCTACCACTTCAAAGCTCTTGTTGAGAATCA
Source organism: Pinus albicaulis (assembly GCA_034641835.2). NCBI lineage: Eukaryota > Viridiplantae > Streptophyta > Pinopsida > Pinales > Pinaceae > Pinus > Pinus albicaulis. The sequence goes on along the minus strand of CM076578.1, from coordinate 1,211,039,054 downwards.
AAGTGGACACTACATAAAAGTGTTAAGAACTGACAAAGGCGAAGAATACATTTCAAAAGACTTCCTGCATTTTTGCAGGGAGCATGGAATACAAAAACAATTTACCACAAGGTATACACCACAAAAAAATGGTGTAGCAGAAAGAAAGAATAGAACCATCATGGATATGTTAAGAAGTATGTTGAAGGCAAAGCCTTTGCCAACTGAGTATTGGGAAGAAGCTGTAAATTGTGCAACTTATATTTTAAATAGATGTCCAACCAAAGCTATTATGAATAGAGTTCTGGAAGAAGCATAGAGTGGAACAAAGCAGTTTGTCACTCACATGAGACTATTTGGATGTGTGGCATATGCCAATGCCCCGAATTAGCTAAGAAATAAGTTGGACACAAGGGGGAGAAGTGTATATTTTTTGGATACTGTGATGAATCCAAGGCTTGCAAGCTCTATAATCCATCAACCAAGAAGGTAATAATCAACAGAGATGTGCAATTCATTGAATAAGAAGCTTGGGATGGAAGTTTACCGAAGACGGTGAATGTGAAGACATGTATGTCTCACGAAGAGCAAGAGGAATGTACACAGAAAATAATTCCTCTACGGTGGCTCCTACTCCACCCACACAAGCTCAACAGAGCACACCACAAGCAAGCAATAGAGCAGTAATACAAAATCAAGTAAGTGCTTCTCTAAGCACACCACAGGGATCTGCAACTCCCTCGAGTTCAAGTGGAACTCCAAGCACACCAAGAAGACCAAGATTCATAAATTTGAGTGAAATTTAGGAGCAAGAAGAAGTAAATAATGATACTGGTCTAAATTCTTTATTTTCTTTGTTTTGTCATGCTGATGACCCATTCCATTTTGAAGATACAGTAAAAGAAGAAAAATGGATTGAAGCAATGAATGAAGAGATTGGAGAAATAGAAAATAATGATACATGGGAGTTAGTGGACCTCCCACAAGGTAAAGAAGTCATTGGAGTAAAATGGGTCTATAAGACCAAGAGAAATATTGAAGGCAAAATAGAAAGACACAAAACAATACTTTCTATCAAAGGCTACACGCAGAAACAAGGAAGAGATTATGAAGAAAAATTTGCACCAGTTGCAAGGATGGAGACAGTGAGGACAGTGTTGTCCATAGCAGCAAAACAAAAGTGGAAAGTCTACCAAATGGATGTAAACTCAGCATTCTTGAATGGAGTGTTGAAAGAGGAGGTATATGTTGAACAACCTCGTGGCTATGAGATAGATGGCCAAGAGCACAAAGTATGTAAGTTGAAGAAAGCTCTTTATGGGATGAAGCAAGCACCAAGAGCATGGTACAACAGGATTGATGCTTACCTGATGGATAATGGGTTTGACAAGTGTGATGGTGAACCCACACTCTACATTAAAGAAAATGACAGTAAAATTATTATTGTTGTTTTATATGTAGATGATTTAATTTTCATAGGCAATGAAGTTTCTCTCATTGCTGATTTTAAAGCAGCCTTGAAGAGTGAATTTGAAATGACTAACTTGGGTTTATTGAGATATTTTTTGGTGATAGAAGTAAAGAAAAATGAAGAGGGAATTTTTATTTCCCAAGCAAAATATGTTGCAGAATTTTTAAAAAGGTTTAGCATGTAGAACAACAAAGCAACAACAACTCCAACTGTCATGGGGTTGAGATTAAGTAAAGAATATTGCAGTAAAAATGTCGATCCGATATTGTACAAGAGCATAGTTTGCAGTCTAATGTATTTGACTACAACTAGGCCTGATATTATGTATGTTGTAAGTTTAATTTCCAGATTCATGGAGACACCAAAGGAGACACATTGGCAAGCATCCAAGTGAATATTGAGGTATGTAAATGGAACAAAGGAGTATGGTGTTATATACTCCTCAACTGATAATTTTAAATTGATTGGTTACACTGACAATTATTGGGCTGGAAGTGTAGATGATAGAAAGAGCACATCTGGGTATGTGTTTCATTTGGGATCGGGAGCCATTTCATGGGCTTCCAAGAAGCAACCTATAGTTTCATTATCAATAGCAGAAGCTGAATATGTGGCAGCAACAATAGCAACATGTACAACAATATGGATGAGAAAGACGCTAAGAGATTTGTGTCATGAGCAAGACAAAGGAACCACAATATATTGTGATAATAGCTCAACAATCTCATTACCAAAGAATTCAGTTTTCCACAAAAGAACAAAGCACATAGATGCCAAATATCATTTTATAAGAGAAATGGTTAACAATGGTGAGATTTTTTTACAACATTGCAGGATAGAGGAACAATTTGCTGATATCCTCACAAAGCCATTAGAATAGAGGAATTTTTTTTTATCTCATACAGTGTCTGGGAATGACTGATGGCGGCAGTTGTGATTAAGGGGGAGTGTTGGAAATATACTCCCAACCACCGCCATGAATAAGACAATGGCAGCAGCCCGCACTTCATCATTTTTTGTTGCAGTGAAGGACACAGCCCAAATTTCAAATCAGAGGCATTTTCACGCAAAATATTAAAAAAAGAGTACCTGATCATTCCTTGCATTTATTTCTTTACCCACCGTAGTTCACCTACCTTTTCATTTAATCATTTCCGCTGATTCAGTGGATATTTATGGCCACCCACCTATTCCATTTGGACCAAGACCATCAATTTTTTACAGATTAAGATTCAAAGACAACTTACTATTTTTACAGGTTTTCTGTGTCCTCCACTTAGAGTCGCTTTGGGCTTAATGATCCGTGTGGAACAAAGGTGGCCACCCACCTATTCCACTTGGCCCCCCACCATTGTCTCTTTCAGTTTTTCAGTTTCCGCATAACTTACTATTTTTAGCAGTTTTTCGGGTCCTGAACTTCCGGAGCCGTTTTGAGGCCCTAAACGACGTTTTTTGGGTATGAAAGCGCCAGCGAATTTTCTGATAAAATTCGTCCCAACAGCTGTAGTCCTCGGATAGATCTTTCTAACGAGCTATTGAACGCGTCAAACGGAGATCGGGTGCCAAAGTTATGCCCCCGGGAAGTTGAACCACCAATTTACCCAAACGGGCGCCCACAGTTTTGGCGCCTCATCTCCTACGGTTAGGTTTTTGACGTTTCAGATTCTACATTGTTTCTCAACAATAAATAGGCCCTCGAGCCTCATTGTAACACAGTTCAGAGGTCTGTAGCCATCACATCTCTTCTCGTAGATTCACTACCAGCACTCCTAGCTATTTTATTTCCATTATGTCTCAGAAGATCTTCGTTATTTGGATATTAATGAAATGGAAGTGTTATTTCACGCATCTCCGTATTTATGGTTATGTGTTTATTCTGCTATGCTCTCGTATAAAATCCGGATCACCCGTACTTGCAACTTTAACTTTCCCTTAACGCATTAAGCCATAAGTTAAATCCCCGCCGATGCGATATTGGCAGGACCCACCTTAAACCTTACCGCATGAACCAAACCTTGTTTTCTACCTATTTCCTTTGTATTTCATTTACTGCACTTACCGCACTTTACCGCGTCACCACTTACACTTCGCACAAGTTAAGTCTTACCTGTTAAGCCCCCGCAATGAACCATGAGATGTTGCGATGCGATATCACATTGCACATCGCAATCGCGACGTTTTACGTTTTCCAGTTAAGTCACCCACATTACCACACTTCTCATATTTCGTCGTTTACCTTTTCTACCACCCACAAGTTCGCAATCACAACTTTTTAACCTTACCTTCCGCTGCCTGCAAGTTATTTTCTTTGCGATGCGATGCAATCATGCCATCACACATCACAATCGCATAAGTTTTATGTTTCCCATAAAGTGCCCGCAAGTATTTTGTTTTGAATGCGATGCGATATGTGCCACGTCACAATCACACATCACAGTTCGCAATATTTAAAGGATAACGAGACAATTAAAGTTTGATATTGTCGATTTGTGATAAAGCGCAGATGCGATGAGGACTTAGAGCCAAAACATATAATATTTGAAGTCCGCCCTTTTGTGTTTTGAACGCGTTTTGTACGTCTTTTGTGTATAAATCGAAATACGGTCTGCGTGCCATTTTAATGAAGAAATGAGTCTTTTGATAGTAGAAGGATGACTAGTGGTTAAACTTCCATCCATAATTGAATTGCATTAGGTTTTCAGGCTTTGGCCATTTGTATTAAAAATCAATGTAATTTCATTTTTGTATGTGATGGAATAGAAAAAATGAATTTCGTTCTGCTCCTGTTTTATGCTGTCTGTCTGTAAGTTTGACTGTTAATTCCACAACAATTGTGCATTCTCTGTGTTTTGGGGGAATCCCTCTGTGTATCATTTTCTTTTAATATTTCCAACACATAAAACTTTTATACCTTTGGTTGAATTAGGATAACACGAAAAAATTTTGGTCAAAAAATTGTTTAATGCTTAGTCGTTGATCGAGCGATCACTATAGTCCTGCAAGGCAGAGACTAATAACAGGAAAAAGAAATCCAAACTTGGAAACATTATCAAACAACCAAGTTTCATGTCCAGCCTTGTAATTTTTTGACATCAATGACATTATTTTATTAAACAAGCCTGCCATGCAACGTAATACTTATCAATTAGCTTTGCTTTAAACTTGAAATTTACTATCATAAGCAGGAAATTACAAGTGTAAGATATTTGAATCATTTGATAAAAAACCTTAAACTCAATTTCCATTGAAGATAGATAAAAGTTGTGAACAAAGGAATTTATTGATTTACAAATATGTAAAAGATGAAGACTTATTGCGTTAAGTGGAAGATATTAAATAAATATATTGACTAATGAAAAGAAGCCTATTTTTCTCGATTTATGGGCCTAGAGGCCTACTTATAATATGAGAAACTGTAAATAAATCAATTTTTTAATTACTTACATGTAAATTATAAAACTAATAAGTAATAATTTAATAAATGCTAAAGTCATTTATGAAAACATGTACCCAAGCTTAGTTATATTAACTTAATAAATGTTAGTCATCTGTGAAAACGTGTACCCAAGCGCTACTAAAGACACACTTCAATTTTTGGGAGAGTCAAATAATGTGATAACTACCATGCAACCTTTCCAAATGTTAGTAAATTCTTGAGTTATATGTTAAGAAGTGAAAAGTGATCATCAAAACACGTTGATCTTGGTCAAGTTTTGGTCGAAAGAATGAACCAATTATTATTTCAGAGATACAGTTATGAGAACCTTTCCTTCTCCTCATCGGTACTCTTGCTTAAGTGGGAAATCCTTGACCAAAATGAATATCACGTTATCTTCTTTTGTTTCACTGGTTTCATTGGTTCCTCTTCTGGAACTTGTCAATGCAAATAATTACAAGCCTCTTGATTCTCTTGATGAGGATCCCTAGGGACGAGATAGTTAAGCTCTAGCACTAGATTAAGGAGACCAAAATTGAAATTTGACTCTAGAAAAACAATCTCAATGTCCAATTATTGGTGCTAAGATTTGTAGCAATCAAGTCGCATAAGATGCTGGAGAAAAACCTACATCTAAGAAACATTTTTTCTAAGTCCAATTTTGTTATGCGGACTAACTTAAATGGTACAACCAGTTTCTTGAGACTCAAGTGTATTTTTATTTTGAATGAGTTAATTTCAATAATGAAATTTAGGACCCAAACCTAATCACATCTTGACATGAATTCACATATAGTACAAGAACAACTATAACATGGATAAAAAGAATATGGTAAATGAAACTCACAATTTCTGCAAGCTAGTTAAGGAACTTAGGTCAGATATGTGTGCATTTAGTTTGTTGAAGCTGAGATTCCTACACAATGTAACACCATTTAATAAGAAAAATGATTAGCAAGTAAGAAAAATTATGAGCAAGTGATAAGCAAGAAAAATTACCTAGATCTTGTCACAATATCGAAGAATGAAGATGGATCCATGATACCTCAAAAGGAAGCAGGCTCAATACAATCAAATGCAAAGGAAAGAGGGATGTAAGAAGTTGTGAAGAACTGGTAGTTGATACTCTTATAAATACAAGCTATAAGACTTGTGGTGTTGACTTCCCAAATCGAAAGGAAGTATGGAATCTCCTCTAGATTTGAGAGAGAGTAAAGGAGTCTCCTTGAATAGGAGCAAGGATCTATTCCCAAATCAAAAGGAATAGGGATATCCTATCTGGTTGAGAGGGAGTAATTTTAGACATCGTATGTGCATTCTCGTCTTCATGTGTTAGGCATTTGACCAAGACTAACAGTCGTAATTCTAAGTGAAGGCCTCAGAGAGAGAATGTTGGAGAATTGGAGAAGAATTTGAGATTTCCTTCAGGATATAACATCCAAGAAAGGAAAGGGACTGGCATTCTTTGAGGTTAAGAAATGTGTCCAAGAGAAGAGTGGTTGAAGAGGACCGATATTCTTTGAGGATTTAGGAATTGAAATCCAAGATAAGAATATTCCTAAAAGGGCATACCTTGTGAGCATTTGGATGGGGTATGTGCCTTATGGAGGTAGTGTGGTATGACACATAAATCCTCCCAACATAATTATCTTAAATGAAGTAGAGCTTGTCTAGTTAGGCCTCAAAGACAATGTTGGTTATAATGATGATGTTTATAGTTGGCTTATCATTCCTACTCTTCTTATGATAACTCTTTAATTTGAGAATGATGTTGTATTAGTTTTACAATTATGAATACCTCCCTAATTAAGAGGGACTGTTGAAAATGTAACTAGTTCTAGTCTTCATAATTGTTGTTGTAGTCATTTTGATTGTATCCTATGTAACAAACAAAATAAGAAATACAAAGTTATTATTATTAAATAATGGGTTTCATGCTTCTTATTGGTGGTATTCTAGGTAAAAGCATGTTCTTCATGAATGATTACAAGGTTTTTTAGGTCTTACGATTTATTTTCATGAGTCAAAGGAGTCAACATTATGTTTCTAAGACCCTTCCGGGAAAGATGTCAATGGAAAAATAATTAATTTTTAGTCTAGAAAATCTTATAAAGGAGGGAATTCGACCCTTCAACACTCGCAGCTTCAAGTTTCCCTAAAGGAGGGAATTCGACCCCTTGGAAAGGCTATATAAAGGAGTAGTTCAACCTCATTTGTGACCCACTCACCAAGAAGTTTGATCTCAAGGAAAAAGTTCAATTTACAGTTAGGAAGCAAGAAGACCATAAGAGTGAAGGTATAAAAGAAGGAGAAGACTTGTTTTGGGGATCTCTCTCTCTCTCTCTCTCTCTCACACACACACACACACACACACATGCAAAGGTCTAGGGTTTCTAAAGCAACAAAGGAGGATGAAATTGCATATCCGAGTTGCAGTAGGATGAAGTGAATTCTCTTGTTTCTGGAAGGAAGAATACTCTATCTTGACGTCGTTGGCCTTAGGAGGAGTTGTCTTGCTCAAGAAAGGTCTCAAGAGGAAGATAAATTAGGGTTTTTTAGTAGCTACATGACTGAAGTTGCAGGTCAAAATAGCAGTATTGAAGTTCGCAATTTGAAGTTGTAGTTTACAGTTGATTGGTGAAAAATCAAAGAAGGAGTTGTTGGAAGGACTAGCTTGGTATTTGGAGGAGGACTTGGTCTAGGGTTTAGGTATTTTTTGTCTCATTTGAAGCAAATTCTATAAGAAGAGAATTTTTTTTTGTGTTTTCCACTTGGAGGTGTTTTCCCTTGCTACAAGCTTAATTTTTGTGTCCTTTGTTGTTACTGTTTATGTTCTTGATATTTTTTAAAGAAAAGTTCTAAATAAAAAACACAAAAATACTAACTAAGTTCACAAGAAAATATTAAGATTAAGGAAAATTGATATAATAAGCTGCCACTTTTAATTTCCCAACAACTATCATGTGCATGAAAGGTTTATGTCAGTCGGGGTTCTGAGGACCTTCAACTCTTTATGCAAGGTCCAATAGCTAAATCTCGTTGGGATTTTAAGTGCTATCGGTTAGGGAAGACTATTGTTCTACTAAATACATCTCACCAAGGTCTATCATGCATTGAGCCAGACTTAACAACAAACCCAATATATGTGTGCTTTCCTATACTTTCTTACAATTGGCATACATTATGGAAACCGTGTCACCCATTTGTGAGTGTTGATGTTTACTAATCAATTAAACTCACATTCCTTTCAAGCATAAAAGGAGAGATTTGAACATGTGCTCAGCACGCAATCAAAGGGTATTATATGGAATAGAACTCTCGTTGATGAGATAGAGATTTAGCCCAAATATATAGGTAATCTGGTGCCCCATTATTGGGTCTCATTTATGAGCATCAAGTCATTGTAATGTCAACAAATTTTGGAAAATATGCAACTTATGCATGGTAGCATTCATTTTCTTTTGTCATCCTTTTGGCCTATAAATTGCTTTCAGGAAGGATTTTACACATGCAATGATATAGGTAAACTTCTAAAATAAAATACCATCTATGATATTATGACCAAGAATCCTCATTCATATCCAAGATATCAAATTATCTAATAAAATCAAATGTGCACATTGGACAAATACCATGACATTAAAAAAATTATGTTGTCAGAAAGGTATGTTGAGTGGATTCGTCACTAACATTACAAAGTGGGAAAAACCCCAGCCCATGTTGGCCTGGACATTGCAAGTCATTCCATATCAACACTTTCTGTGGAGTAGAGACTAGCAAAAAAATATGCTTACCCCATTCTTGTAACTATAACATGAGAGTCAAGTAACCTAGCAACCATCTCAATTGGGTTAGATGGGTAATGGGGTGTGTTACATTGTCAAAGGAGGGTATAAACGAAGTATCTTGGTCACCAAATTCTCTTCAAACATAAGCACCTAGGCTCAAGAAAATTTGAGAAAGCTCATGAAGATGAAATGGGTTTGAGAATGACTAAAGTTTTATGATTAATTGTACAACTCATGGAAGAGAATGAAGAGGCAGTTGAAGGGTTAGAGTGGAAAAGAGAGGCTATGTAGAGAAAGAATATGGTTAGATGGTATTATATGGATCGAATATAAGAGCTAAGTCAGAGAATGACAATAACACACAAAGATGTGAGGGGTTATGGAGTTAGGAAACAAGATTTATTACTCACTAACACTCCTAATGTGCAGCAATCTGGACTTGGAGCTATGACTAGAAACAAAAATAGAGAGAGCAAGGAGTTCTAATGCAATATCCCATTGAACTAGGTTAAATAGTGGATGTCTTGCAGAAGAATATGTTTGTTGACCAATATTGGGGCCCTATTGAGGTTCAAAATTTGGTTAACCTATGTAGCGTGGCTTATGATTTGTTCCATTAGGATCAGGAGTACAGGGGAAGTTCCTCCACATCAACCTTAATCCTCCTCGATGATAGGTAAAAGGTTTGTTGATTCTCCTGATATAAAAAATAAAAAAAAAATAAAAAAAGATTTCTAACATGGTATATAATGTTTGCAAAGACCTTTATGACTAGGATGTAGGATAATAAACACTAATGTGTATTAAGGTTACCACTTTTAGGAGAAAAATGTATTAAGATAGTCTTAGGACTACTTAGGAGTAGAGCTTATATTAGCAAAGATGAAAATATGATGGGAAGAGAGGAAGATATACATTTTTGAATATACCATTTATATATCATCATGAATCAACTCACTAAGAGTATACATGTCACCATGTGGGATTTGAACCTTGAGTGGGGAGGATAAGAATTTTTCTTCACAACAACTTGATCTAATACCAAATTGACAAAAATAATATGAGAGATTATCTTGAATCATAGGTATCAATTTTTTTCCATTCACATATCAATATCTCTTAGAGAAAGCCAAAGGCATGTTAGTAATGGGATCCTAATCGACCAAACTCAAGGCTTTAAGTGGAAGAGCTTTGGGCAAAAGAATTATTGAAGGGGTTAATATGAAAAAGTTCACAAACTTTAATGATGTAGGCTTATGGATTTACTTATGGAGCACACAATCTAAGCTTGAATGGCTATTGCATCTATAGATAGAAGGTGATTTTCCCCTCTTGGATTCATGTTCAAGAAGAATAAATCTCCTTGCAAACCACACAAGAAGCCCAAAGCAAGGAAGTTAAAGTTTTAGGCAAATGTGCCCAAAAAAAATTATAATGAAAAGATTTATTAATAATAAAATTTAATCTAAATTAAATTTATACATTCAATGACATTTAAAAATTTATATAAATTGTTAATAAGACAAAGTATATATTAGTTTTTATGGATAAATCTAATGGAGTAGCAAGTGCGACTTTTTGGAGTTTTCGATGGATTTTTGACACGAATCCGGTGAAAATTGGTGGCCAAACCTTGATTTGTGTTGTTTAAATCTCTTTTTTGACTGCATATATGGATTCAACACAGTGGAAAACCCTTGAGGCACTTAGAATAAAGAGTTCACTTGTCAAACTTGTGATTTCAATAAATTCCTGTCGAATTCTAGACACGTTATATTTGAAAATAAACTATTTTTTTTTCCAAAAAATTAAACTTAAAAACTACTAAAAATCTAATTATTACATTTACTAAAATTTGTAAACTCATTTATTTATAAATTATTATAACATAACTTTGAAAACTTATTTATCTTTCAAATTAAAAATAAATAAATAAACCAAATATTTTTATAATTTAAATAGAAATGATATAATAATGATACTAAATTTAAAATAAAACAATCTATTTCTAATATTAAAAAAAAAAACGATATTAAAATATACGATCTTTAAATTTTAAAAATGGAAAAATAATTAATAATGTTCACACCATATATTATTAATAATGAGGAGGAAGATCTCTAATACTTTTAACGATGATTCATGATGAGGTAAAATATTTTTGGCGGCCGAATTTCTCGTAATATAAATTGTAAATTTATTGAGTTTTTTGTTTTTTGTTTTTTTTTTTTATTTGAAATCATCAAGTCAAATATAAGAATTTTCTCCTTTTGTTTTTTCATTAACTCATCAGAGTCCAATATATCACTTTTTGGAAAAACATAATGAGCCCAAACTGTAAAAGTCTAAAGCGGGCAAATTGCGGCAATGGATCTCAGAGTCTATGGTCCCCGAGTACGCCCATTTTGAATCCCGAGGAGCTTTGGGATTTGGTTGTTATTGTGTTTTCTGTACCCGGCATCAAAATTCAATTCAACTAAGCGTCTATGCTCATTCCCCCAAGAATCTCTCGGTAAAAGTCTTGAGTTAGTGGCAATAAAGCCGGGTCAGACTCATAGACTTATGGTAACCTTGGATCATATTAAATTCGTATTCATAAACATTCTGCAATTTTGAATTCAAGACTTCCCCACTATCATGTTGAATGTAAGTGACAATAAAATAAGTCAAGGCACAGAGAATGTTTTTTATTATGTAATCGAAGAGCAGTGATATGGAACACGGGACATGAAGGACACGAGGATTTGAATGTCGGACATGGACACATTGATTTTTAGAATAGGATTATATATATATTAAAAATTAGATATTTCTTACACAAATTTATATAAATTCATTGATTCAAACATAGATGTTTATCTAGATGTAAGTTTTACAAATATACAAAGTAACATTATGCATACAAATACAATTGTGACATATTCATCAATGATCTAATAGGAGAAAGACAAGATACTGTAGTTTTCTCATTAAGTCATCAAAATCAAAATATGTTACATAGGTAGTACAATGCCAATGGCAAATAGAAATAGCAAATACAAAACAACTATAAGTCTACAAGCCTCAAGGCAGTAGGTAACTCATGAGTCATCAATCATCATCATCAAAACCAGAATCAATGTACTCATCATCATGGTCACCACTACTCTCCTCTGCTGCATCCTCCTCCTCTGTATCAAAATTCATCTCTGCATCTGTTGGTGTGGAGGATGACTCCTCTACAATATCACCATCATCAAATGTGACAGGCTCTAGCACTGACTCATTGAGATCCAAGTTGTCCATACCCATATCATCAGGAAAGACATCCCACATCTTTGTCTTTACCTTCAACCACTCATCCCTCTGCCTGTCAATAAGATGAAGGTTGGTCTGCACATACACCATTGTCTCTGCCCTAGACTTCTCAAGCTTGCTCTTCTTGAAACTATAAAAATTCCCATATGTGCTCCAATTCCTCTCGCAACAAGAGGATGAAGTCACCTATGAGAGGAACCTCATGGCTAACTGTTGTAGAGGAGGGCTTGTTTCCCCATGATTTTCCCATCGACAACAGGGCTTCCCTGTCTCTAATCACATCATATCCTACAAATTGACAAGTGCCAGTGGAAAACTTTGCAAAGACATCCTCCACTTCATCAAGGGATGCTCTATCCTAAAAAATTCGCCTGAATGCATCTTTCCTCCCCTGTGAGATTTCACCATCCATGTGAGGAGGGAATCTGCGGGAAGATCCACCATTTAGCCACTCATAGTTGTAGTATTTTGGGTTTAATGAGTGAGCTAAACAATGTAAAGGTGTGAAATTCTTGTCCCATTTGTTGACAAGAATATCCTGTATGGTGGTGAAGAATTCCTTTGGTGATGTCTCATACTCAGGACACTCACTCTGTAAAATAATGCTCCTCATAGACTCAATCATGGAATCCCATCCCTCATAAACCTCTCCTAGGATGGGTTGGTCTGTATCTGCAAATCGAAGCAAAGAAATTATAGGGTCCATGATCTGAATAAGTAGATCTACCCTCTCCCACTAGGCATCATCTAACATTGTGTCCTTCACTCTTTTTTAGGCTGTTTGATCTGTATTTCTCCAAAATGATCAAAAATATGAAATAACCATGGCCCCAAGAGCGGTCTTGAAATCCCTCAACCTCTTCAACATGATGAATGAAGAGGAAAACTGTGTATCCACGATCTTCAACAATGATAGATTGGTGTACTCCTTGTAGATAGTGAGGGAATTTGTATGGTTTTGTACAAAGTTGCGGATATGTCGTGCATCCTCAATAATTCTTCCAATCCAAAGCACATAAGAAGAAATAGATTTAATTGCTATGTTCAATGAATGGACAATGCAAGGTGTCTAAAACACTTGTGTATATTTAGCTTCCACAATCATGCCTTGCAAACAAGTGCATTATCTGTAATGATTTTCACACAATAATCAACACCTACATCTTCAATAACTTTAATAAAAAACTCACCCATATATTTTTCATCCTTGTATTGTCTAAGTGCATCCACTGATTTCAAGAAAATTGGACCATTCAAGGAAGACACCATGAAGTTGATGAGTGGGTGTCGTGCTAGATCTGCCATCCATCATAAACAATGCTAACCCCATACGCTGACCATGATGATTTAATAGGCTCAAACATTTTGTCCACCTCTTTCTTTGCCTTCATCAACAATGTGGTTCTAAGCTTCTCTAACCCAGGAGGCACATACCCTGATGGAGCCCCTTGAGTTAGAGCTTGACACATCACAATAAATAGAGGTGAGCGTGCAACATTGAAGGATATGAATTTTTGATAGAAAAAAGGAAATGGTAAGATCAAGCTTTTCTTGTTTCTCTTTCTGTAAAATCTTGTCCATTGGATCAAGTGCAATTATCTTTTTTTTTTTTGTTGCTTTTCCCCACTAGAACTCTCAAATGGGAACTTGTTGTTGCTTTTCCTCAATAATGGAAGGGGGTCATCATTCTTGTTTTCTTTAGTTTTTGCAGCCACATTTTCCACACCAACATATGCCTCTCTTTCCATTTCTTTCCTCTTTGCTAAAGGAACCTATGTACAAGCTGTAATTCCACAACTTGGTAAAGCCAAAAAATGAGATTCAACAAGGTAATATGTGCTCATGAAATGATTGTTGCAATAGTTGCATTTCCAAGCAACATTGCCTCCTCCCTTCATCTTATTGCCTTGCCCTTTCTCTCTTCTGACATATTTCCACAATAGATATTTGTTATCTTGAGGTTGTTGTCTTCCCTCAACATTTTAAGTTGTTGCTGCAACCCCACTTCCAATAGAAGGAACACTTGCAGACCATGATGAGATTGGAATAGGAGGGGAATCTCCAATGAGGATATTCTTCCCCTTCCTTACTGCCCTTGATTGAGAAATGATTGTTGTAAAAAAAATAAACAAAAAATGCACAAATTTGTAAAATAAATGCACACGTAAACCGAATGCAAAAAAAAGAGAGAAAATGCACTTATTTGTTGCTTGAATCTCCTTGAAAATGCTCCTTTGTTGAGTTGTATATGAAAACTTGAGAGTTTATGGTGAAAATTGCATGTGAAATGATTAGGGTTTTTAACCAATTATATCAATTTCATCAACACATTAACATGTTTCAAAACTCATTTTTGCATGAAATAAAGAAGGCATAAATACCATAACAATATACACAAGACATCAAATGATGAAGGATTTCACCCCTCCTGGGCTACATCTCCTAGTCCAATTTCCAATGATGGGCCTCTTTCATTATGCTCAAATATATGTGTTTACATCAAGTTATAGTGCTTAGAATGCTAAAACAATGTCTCAAATGGCTACAAAATAGTCAAAAAACCCTAGCTGGGCTCTTTTTGCACTAAAAAATGTCAAAACTGACTGATTTATGCTCCATAGAAGTTTCTCTGCTAACTGTCCTACAATTCACACTTTCATACAATTTTTTCTAGAAATTTTGCCATTTTTGGCCACGTGGAGCGGCAAATTTGCCCCGCATTGGTGATATTCTCGCCGCATCGAGTGCAAGTTGTCACTACCTTAAATTTCCTATGTCGGCCTTAAACCCATTAAAATTGTGCCAAGTGTTACATTTGGAGCCATCGAATCTATGGTAGTTTTGAAACTTCCCGCCGATTTTGCATAGACCCCGGTTGTTGTTGGGTTAGGGTTTCAGCGTTGTAGTTTGGGTCAGTGGGAACCCTTCCCACAACGATTTCCGCTTCCCCATCACTCTAACCATAGCGTTAAACTTGGTGTTAACCGTGGCATGTGTATGTGACAAGATTAACCACCGGTGTGTCAAACATCCCACTCCATGAATTTGGCATAAAACTATATCATATGGTTTGAATGGCATATGAAACACATTACTCGTTGGTGAATTGATATGCGGTCTCGACTTTAGGTTAAAAATTTTAGTATATGGTTAGAATTTTTGTATAACATATTGTTGTCGGTTTAATATTTGTGGTCGCAAACTTTGGATTGTTTTGTATCATATATGCTTGGGGTCCATGGTATAACATATGGGGCGGGGGTTAACCCTAGACCCTGTCTGCTTGCCACTTGGCTTGGTTAGGTGGACCGGGGTCTAGGTTTAACCCCGATCCCCACCCCGATTCTGCCATCATTTAAAACTTAAATACAACATTTAGCCCATATTTTTAAGAATCACCATAGGCATGTCAGTGGAAGGCTTGGCTAGCAGGCATGAGGTCTAGTGTTCAAACTCCGTGGAGGCAGTTCTACCTCCCATAAGATTTTACATGGCAAGGAGGAGGCCACATGGCTCTCCCTCATTAGGCCACCACACAATCCATTAACCAATAAAAAAACACCAAATTTCAACCAATAAAAATGATATAAGTGGCAATCAATGATTGGCCCACCAAAGTACAGACAGATGCCCAATAAAATTCTCAGTCAGCGTACAAAATGCTGACTGGGTGTACCTGTAACCCAAAACTTAAAATTTTAGGTGTTTGCCAAATTGATTAGAATGCAATATTGGGAGCATTTGATGTTAGTTTTGATTGAAATGAGTTGTGTTGGATTCAGGGCGACGAGATATTCGCTTTCGCACTAGTTTTGAGCCAATACAAGAACTTTGAATTTTGAGCATTAAATTGATCCACCATATCATTCCTCCCCAATGGAAGATTTTGGACCTCCAAAATATCTTTATCAATAAACAAATAGATGAGGGTACAAATTCCTCACCCTCGCAGTCTCAATCCACTGAATTTTTCTTTAATTTGTCACTTTGAGCTTTTCATGAAAGTACATCGCTTTCCCTAATTTTGGAGTCCTGGATTTTCTGTCAACAATGACATCTTGCTGCAATTCCCCAGAATATGCAGAACAAGAAACTACCTTTGAAAGAATATGTACATTCCCTCCCTATTCTTCAATTAAAGGAAACTTAGGCAATTTCAAATTCCTCTCACCTTGAACACTGTCGTTATGATGATGCTTAACATGTCTAGCGTTGGACTTGGTTTGACTCTTTACCAAATGTGATCACCATCGCCATGCACCATCCTTTTTCAAAGCCAAAACATTATAAAACCCACAAGAAGAATTTTTGGAACCAATTTCCTCTTTTTCAAATTTCCTTTGCATTTTCTTTTTGGCCCTTGCATTCTCTAACATTGGCATCTTGTTCACACCAATGTTCAACAATGATGCATCTTGCTGCAAATTCACTTCAAGTTGTTTACCTCTTTTTGGAGGCAACATGTTAGACTCCTGAAACATCTTATCACATTAATTAGAAACCTCAATGAAATCATATTTCAACTTTGATTCATCTCCTTGAAACGCTTCATTCACAACATCATTGTGCTTAATCATTAACAATGTAAAATTATGACTAGCATTAACAATTCTTTTCATTTGTCCAACATTAACAAGAGACAAACTCAATTTCTTTCTATGCGCTCTAACAATGTACTCAATCCCATTCTTGAACAAATGATATTTGTTCTCATGACAATGAAAAATGGCTCTCCTATCATAAAGATATGGGCTTCCCAAAACTATATCACATATATCAAGCAAAACTACATCAAGTTCAACCTCATGAAGAAAGTTTGCAGTGATTGCAAATCTAGGTATGCACTTCCTTGTTACCTCCAATTTTGCATTCTCACATACCCAACCCAAAGGATAAGGTTTAGGATGAGGAATTGTCTCTAAATTCAATTTCTTGACAATGTATTTAGAGATAATATTTTCTTGTTAACCACTATCAAACAGTGTGTCAGTCTTGGTATGCTTTGAAATAACTCTAATATGGAAAATATCAATTCTTGTTTTTTCATTTTGAGTATCATTGAGAAAAATTGAAGAACTAATACTTGAAATTTTATTACCTTTCAAACCCATGGCTATGATCTTTGTTTCATCCTCGGAATCAGAACCTAAATCATGTTGTGTAGTTACAGTTGTCTTCTCTTTCTCCTTATTTTTAAACTTTTTGGGTCTCATCTCTGGATAAAGTTTCCAACAACGATATTCATCATGGCCCTATTTGGAGCAATGTTTTCATGTAACTTTTTATTTCTCCATATTTATGGCATCATTCTTCTTTCCTTTTCCCTTGAACTTACCCTTTCCTTTTTCTCCGAACTCAAAGGTGTTCTCACTTGTTTCATCATAAACATGTTTCCTTATTGCTTCTAGATGTGTGGCATGTACACAAACTTCATCTAAACTTGTAGGGTTAAACATGAGAATTGTATTTATCAAGTAGTTATGAAAACTTCCAATGTATTTAAGAAAAGTGTCTTGATATGACAAATATACACCCAATATCAATGCTCTCCTTCTAAACTCTTGACCGTTTCCTTTCCTAAAGTTTTTCCAATCCATGATATATTTTTTCATGTATGCTAATGGATAAAACTGTCTTCTTAATGCAACAAAAAAATAATTCCAAGAATATAGAACCTTACCATGTTTCTTCATGTCCTCTTAAGTTTTGACTTCTCACCAAATAAGTTCTGTGCTTTCCAACCTTAATGAAGAAAGTTGAATCTTGGCCTCATAATTCTTGATCCTTTTGTATCCTGCAATACACTTCAAGCTGAAAAACATAATTATATAATCTATCAACATTTACCTCTCCATTATACATAGGAAATTCAAACTTTATGTCAAGTTTTAACAATGGATTTTTACCATGTCCCTTTGGGGAATGTGGAGGTGTTTGTGAAGGGGTTGATGTAGAAGATGATGATGGTTAAGATGGAGGTGAGGATGGAGGTTAAGAGAATGGTGGAGTTAAAGGTGGTTTATTTCCATTCCCTCCATTCCATTTTGGATGTTTGTCCCCATCTCCTCCATCTTCTCTTGGAGGCATATCTCCCTTTGGAGGATTGGAGCTCTCACCTTGCACCCTTGTATTTCTCTCTTCATAGAGAAATTTCACCATTTGTGTCATGTCAAAGAATTTTTTTCTGAAATCCTTCTCATCCTCTGATATATTTTCAGGCTCTCCTTCATGTGTCATGATTGGTGAAGTTTCTGGTGAAACTTGAGGTGAAATTTGTGGTGGAGATTGTGGAAAATTTGTTCTACGCATCCTTGACCTAACTTGAGGACTTGCAACCACAAGATTTCCTTATCCTATTTTGAGCTTCAACCTTGTAAGCATCATAAATGCTTGCAAAAAAATTAAACCCTCAAATAAAACTAAGAACCAAAGCTTTGTTACCAAACTGGTTTGTATATGAAAACTTGAGAATTTATGGTGAAAATTGCAAGTGAAATGATTAGGGTTTTTAACCAATTATGTCAATTTCATTAACACATTAACATGTTTTAAAACTAAATTTTGTAGAAAATAAAGAATACATCAATACCATAACAATATACACAAGAAAAAAAATGATGATGGAGTTCACCCCTCCTAGGCTACATCTCCTGGTCCAACTTCCAATGTTGGGCCTCTTCCATTATGCTAAAAAATATGTGTTTGCGTCAAGTTATAGTGCTCAGAATGCTAAAACAATGTCTCCAATGGCTCCAAAACAGTAAAAAACCCCTATTTGGGTTCTTTCTGCACTCAAAAAGGTTAAAAACTAACTGGGTTATGCTCCATAGAAGTTTTTTCGCTAACTATCCTACAATTCACACTTTCTTGCAAATTGTTCTACAAATTTCGTCTTTTGCGATCACGTGGAGCGACAAATTTGCCTCGCGCAAGTGAGATTTTTGTTGCATCGGGTGCAAATGATCTCTTCCTTAAATTTTCTATGTCGGACTTAAACCTATAAGAATTGCGCTAAGTTTCGCAATTGGAGCCGTCGATATAGGGTGACTTTGAAACTTCATGCCGATTTTGCGTAGACCCTAGTTTTTGTTGGGTTAGGGTTTCTGATTAAGTGCTCAAAAATGAAATTTGGTATAATGGTGTGAAACCTTAACAACCTCATAGATCTTGTCGTTCTGATTGCAGTGCAACTCATTTCATGGAAAATCCACACCATATGCTCTTGGAAATGCGTTATGCTTGTTTTCCCACACAAGATTTTTTTTCTAAAAAGGACAGTTGATTAGGAAAAATAGCCCATGGCAGACTGCTACATGGTCTCTTTTGGTTCGTAAAAATTCAAATTTTTTGATCCTACCACTGCCCGACAAGTGGCAGACCCTAATTAGTTCTGTCATGGTTGAATTTGGTTGGTTGGTTGGTGTCCAACCACATGCTACCATGTGGCCCAACCAGAGGCTACGACGTGGCATCACAGGGGCCACCAAAAAAATTTTAAGTCCTAACTACACCTCCACAGGAGTCTAAATGGGGACCACATACCAAACATCATAGCGCCTTAACCAATGGGTTGCCAAAGTCCTTGTTTAAACATACAACAAAAAGCATATATAAAGGTTATATTGGCGGAGTATTGGGTTAAGGGGTCAGGGCTTAGCCTCGCCTCCTCCCCCCCCCCCAAATCAATACGCCATACGATGACTGATCAGGAACAAGGGCGCATTGGAGGCAGAGGCCCCATTTCCCAAAAGTTTTTATTGTTTTTTTTATGCCAATATATTATGGTTAAAAATATGGACTTTAGGAATTATTGGGAAAATTAGCTGTCCAAAAATTTCGCCCTCAAGTCCGCGAATTTGTTGCTCGGTTAGCCAAACTCAGGGTGAATTTATAGGACAGTTCTGGATTTTGGAGAATTTGTGGTGCAGTTAGCAGGAAAACTATGAAGGTTCATAATGTCTTCAATTTTTTGACCAAATTCGGAGCAGAAAGAGGCTAGACATGTAATTTTGACAATTGTGGAGTTGATGGAACATGTTTTGAAGCCATTCAAGCATTGTACATGTATGTAGTCACCGTTTTTAGAATAATGAAAGAGGGCTAAGCCATTGGAAGCTGGACCAAGGAGACGTAGCCCAGGAGGGGTGACCTCCTTCATCACTTGTTGTGTTGTGGTTATTTTTTTGGTGTATTTGTCTGTTGTTTTTTCTATTTTAAAGTTTTAAATTCATGCTTTATGTGTTTAAAAATTTAACATAAGGGCTCATAAAACTCAGTTTTTAACGCTTTCTTTACAAATCCGCAAGCACATTTTAATTAAGATCTCATATAGATCAAGTTTGGTATCAGAGCTTATTGTTTCTTTGTTGTTGTGAGGATTTGATTTTTTTCAAGTGTATGTGATTCTTAAAAGGTTGAATCTCAAGAGAGGATAAGGAAAGCTTGTGGTTGCAAGTCCTCAATTTAGGTCAAGGACAATTAGAGAAAGTTTGCCACAATCTCCACCAAAAATTGTAGTTTAAGCTTCAACAAGTATGTCACATGAAGGAGAGCCTAATAATATGTCAGAGGATGAAAAATCCTTCAGGAAAGCATTCTTTGATATGAAAATAATGGTGAAAGTTCTCTATGAGGAGAGAAGCACAGTGATGCAATGTGAAAGCTCCAATATTACAAAGGGAGATAAGTCTTCAAAAGGAGAAGAAGGAGATGGATACAAGCCTCCAAAAGGTAATGGGAATGGTGACAAACCACCTTTGACACTACAATTCTCCTCACCCCCATCCTCACCACCATCTTCACCATCATCTTCTTCCACAACAAGCCCTTCAAAAACACCTCCACATTCTCCAAAAGGTCACGGTAAAACTTCATTTTTAAAGCTTGACATTATGTTTGATTTTCCTATGTATGATGGAGAGGTAGATGCTGAAATATTAGACAATTTGGTACGTAAGCTTGAATTGTATTGTAGGATACAAAGAATCAAGGATGATGACACCAAGATTCAAATTGCTTCACTAATATTGGAAAGTGCATCTATTATTTGGTGGGAAGCCAAAAATCAAGAGGATATGAAGAAACATGGTAAGGTCTTAACCTCTTGGAATGATTTTGTTGCTGCCTTAAGGAGAAATTTTTTATCCATTAGCATACATTCAAAATGATATAATGAACTCGCAAAACTTTAGGCAAGGTAAAGAACAAAGTGTGAAAAACTATACTCAAGAGTTTAGGAGAAGAGCACTAATTTTGGGTGTATATTTTACATATCAAGAAAGTTTGTTAAAGTACATTGGAGGTTTGCATAGTTACCTAAGACATACTATTATTATGTTTAATCCTTCAAATTTAGATAAAGTATGTGTACATGCCACACATTTAGAAGCAAGCAGGAAACATGTTTCAGAGGAGAAAAGTGAGGATACCTTTGAGTCTGAAGAGAAAGGAAAGGGTAAGTTCAAGGGTAAAGGTAAGAAGAATGCTTCCATCAAGACAGAGAAATAAAAACTCACATACAAACAATGTTCCAAATATGGGCATGATGAAGATCATTGCTGGAAACCTCATCGAGAGATGAGACCCAATAAGCTTAAAAACAAGGAGAAGGAGAAGACATCTGCAACAACAACTCATGATTTAGGTTTTGATTCAGGAGATGAAACAAATATCATCACAATGGGTTTGAAAGGTAAGGACATTGCAAGTACTATTTCTTCAAGTTGTCGCAATAGAACTCAAGATGATGAAACAAGAATTGAAAATTTCCATGTTAGAGTTATTTCAAAGCATACCAATATTGACACCCTATTTGATAGTGGCTCACAAGAAAATCTTATTTTAAAAGACTTAGTCAAGAAGTTGAATTTAGAAAAAATTGCTCATCTAATACCTTATCCGTTAGGTTGGATATGTAAGAATGAAAATTTGCAAGTGACAAGGAAGTGCATACTTAGATTTGCAATCACTGCAAACCTTCTTGATGAAGTTGAACTTGATGTTGTTCCGCTTGATATTTCTGGTATTATTTTGGGTAGCCCATATCTTTATGATAGGAGAATAATCTTTCATTTCCATGAGAATAAGTATCACTTGTTTAAGAATGGGATTGAGTACATTGTTAGAGCACATCGTAAGACGACGAGTTTTCCTCTTATGCATGCTGGAAAAATGAAGAGAATTGTGAATGTTGGTAAAAATTTTGCTTTGTTAATGTTCAAGTGTTAAGATGTTGTGAATGAAGCCTTTTAGGGTGATGCATCAAATGAAAATTGTGATTTCATTAAGGTCGCTAATGGTTGTGATAAGACGTTTCAGGAGTCTAACATGCTGCCTCCAAAAAGAGGTCAACAAGATGTGGTAAAATTGGAGAACTATGCATCATTGTTGAGCAGTGATGTGAACAAGATGTTAGTGCAAGAGAGTGAAAAGATCAAAGAGCAAGCACCAAAGCAATTTGAAAAAGAGGGCATTGTGTTCAAAAGTTCTTCTTGTGGGTTTCACAAAGTATTATCTTTGAAATGGGATGTTGCATGGTGATGGAAATCACATTTGGTCAATATTCGAGCCAAGCACAAGGCAAGACAAGCTAAACATCGTCATGTTGACAATGTTCGAGGTGAGAAGAATTCCAAGTTGTTTAAGTTTCCTTTGATTGACGATCGAGGAGGGAACATGTTTGTTTCTTCAAGGACAATTTTTTGTTCTGCAAATTCTGGGAAATTTCAGCAAGATGGTATCTACAACAAAAAAACAAGATCTCCAGAATCAAGGGAAAAGATAAGTTTTCATCAAAATCTCAAATTGTTAAATTCAGGATAATTCAAGTGGATTAACACTAGAAGGGTGAGGGGGTTGTACCCTCATCCAAATGTTCAGTAATGAAAAATATTTTGGGGTCCAAAAGCTTCTAGTGGGGAGGTGTGATCAGTTGTTAAAAAAAATTCTCAAAAATGAAAGTTGTCGGAAAGTTGTGGAACTTGAATGACCGCGTATATTTTGTTGTTCTGCATCCGACACAACTCGTTCCATGGAAAACTGACACTGTATGATACCCTCGAAACACTTTTGTTCATTTTCCAAAACAAGCAAATTTTTTAAAAAGGACAGTTGATTAGGAAAAAAATTGGGCCAGTGGAAGGTTGTCACATGGCCTCTTCTAGTTGGTCGAAATTAAATTTTTTTGGGCCTACCACTGCGTGAGAAGTGGTAGGCCCCGATTGGTTCTGTCGTGGTTGAATTTGGTTGGTTGGTTGGTGGCCAACCACATGCTGCCATGTGGCCCAACCGAAGGCTGCCATGTGGCAGCATGGGGGCCACCAAAATATTGTTAAGTCCTAAATGCACCTCCGTAGGAGTCAAAACAAGGACCGCATACCAAACAACACAACGCCTTAACCAACGGGCTACCAGAGTCCTTGTTTAAAAATACGTCAAAAACCATATATAAAGGTTATATTGGTAGAGTATGGGTGTAAGGGGCCAAGGATTAGCCTCAACCCCCCCAAACAATACACCGTACGACCATTACTTAGGACTAAGGGCACGATGGAGGTGGAGGCCCCAACACCCAAATTTTTTTTTTTTTTTTTCGGCTAATACATTATAGTTGAAAATGAAGATTTTAGGTGTTATTGGGGAAATTAATTGTCCGATAATTTCGCCAAAAATTCTGCAAATTTGTTGCTCGATTAGTCGAAATCAGAGCAAATTTGTATGACGGTTCTGGATTTTGGGGAAATTTTGATGCGGTTAGCAACAAAATTGGGGAGACTCATAATGTCTTCAGGTTTTTGACCAATTTTAGAGCAGAAAGAGGCTAGACAGGCACTTTTTACAGTTTTGGAGCTGATGGAATAGGTTTTGAAGCCATTTGAGCACTCTAAAGGTATTTAATCACCATTTTGAACATAATGAAAGAGGGCCAAGCCATTGGAAGTTGGACCAAGGAGACGTAGCTGAGGAAGGGTTAACTCCTTCATCACTTGTTGTGTTGTGGTTATTTTTATGGTGTATTTGTCTGATGTTTCTATTATTTCAGAGTTTTAAATTCATGCTTTTTGGGTTTAAAAATTTAACATAAAGGCTCATAAAACTTAGTTTTTAACATTTGAAATTTACAAACCCTCAAGCACATTTTAATTAAGATCTCATACAGATCAATTTCGATGCTATGGTTTGGGTTAGCAGGAACCCTGCTAACAGAATGTTCCGCTTCCTCGTCTCTCTAACCATAGCATTAAACTTAGCATTGACTGTGGCATGTGTCTCTGACAAGCTTAAATGTCGGTGTGTCAACCATCCCACTCCAAGACTTTGACATAAAACTATATCATATGGTTTGAATGGTGTATAAAACACATTACTCATCGGTGAATTGATATGCGATCTCGACTTTGGGTTAACAGCTTTAATATATGGTTAGAATTTTTGTATAACATATTATTGTCGGTTTAATATATGTGGTTGAAAATTTTGGACTGTGTTGTATAATATATGGTTGGGGTCCATGGTATAACATTTGGTGTGAGGGTTAACCCCACACCCTGTCCACTTGCCACCTAGCTTGGTTGGGTGGACCTGGGTCTAGGGTTAACCTTAATCCACACCGTCAACTCCACCATGATTTAAACTTAAATACAACATTTAACCCATAGCTATTAAGAATCACCATAGGCAGGTTGGTGGAATGCTTGGCTAGCAAGCTTTAGGTCTAGTGATCGAACCCCATGGAGGCAGTTCGACCTCCTATAAAATTTTACATGGTCAGAAGGAGACCATTGATTGGCCCATGTGGCTCTTCCTCATTGGTACACCACACAACCCATTAACCAATAAAAATACACCAAATTTCCACCAATAAAAATGAGACAAGTGGAAGTCAACAACTCGCCGACCAAAGTACGGTCAGATACCTAGTCAAATCCCCAGTTAGCGTACTGACTGCTGACTGGGTCTACCTACAACCCAAAACTTAAAAATTTTATTTTTTTACTAAATCGATTAGAACACGATATCAAGAACATCTGATGTCAATTTTGAGTGAAACGATTTGCGTTGGATTCAGGGCGATGAGATCTTCTCTTTGGCACTAGTATCGAGGGAATTATGGGTTTGCAAGGAGCAAAGGAGATCGTTTCTAACGAATAGGGACAAAATTCTAACACGACTGTGACCCGATCGGAAACGATCGGAGGGACACGATCATAAGGACATGATTATGACCGAATCGTGTTCGATTCACTGGATTCGGGAGACGAAATGGGATAGGGTTGGATCTGGTTTCATAGAAGAGCACTATAATATGAAATGTATCAAGTGGAAGGAACCATTTCGTATTCAATCTTTTCTGTGAAAGGGTTTTTAAAACTTCTAATAGTTTTTTTTTAATGTTGTATAATGAATAAGAAGCGATTTTACCTATGTTTCGTAAAAATGATTCACATAAAACTAAGAAAACATTAGATTGAGATAAGAAATGATGCTTAATTTAATTATTTCAACTTAAATTTACATTTAGAGTTCTTTTGAAATGCATGGAAAATGCATGGATATGGCCTTTTATTTATGCATTGAGGTTAATCTTGTAGGAGAAATAGTTCAAGTCAAAATTCCCAGGCCTTTTGCATGAGATCCTTGTTTGAATCAACCAAAAGGAGGACCAAATACCCAAATATTTACAAGATAGAAATTTAAACCTAGCGTACACTCAACAATGAGTCATTTTTAGTCATTCTTGGGAATTTATCTCCCACAAAATTCTTCATTTCACATATTTGTAGGAATTTCAATTGTATGAAAGGATAACTCACACCGTCACACAAATTTATGAGAAAGCTCGCATGAATCTTTATTTGAGTGACTGCATATTTCACTTGGGTGAGTTGCATGTAATTGGCATATGAACCATGCTTTCAAGTGTATTAAGTTTTATGAATGATGTTTTCTAATGTTTCTGGGTAAAACCACTTAAATTTTGAAGGTGAGAGAAAATCGAGTGATAAAACACCTCATTTTCTCTCCCCTTGGTCCACCTAAGCATAAATTTTCAGAGAACTAGATTTTGAGTGGAAAGGAGATAGGACCTCTCACCTCCAATCACTCCACTGTGACTGCCTTAACATAAAAACTACAAAATAATGCAATGTGAATAACGTAAAGTGATGAATGATAAGGAAACCTAATGGATCCCAATAGGTTGGTGGAATATCTCCAAAAAAATAATAGGAAACAACTAGTGATCATCCCAGAGAAAAAAAATGGAGAAAAGTTAGGAGGGGAGAGGGATGATATAAATAAAGGAGGGGAGAGGAAGGATGGTAGTGTCACGGGGATAATAAAGATGGTGGTGGAAATAAAGATGGTCGAGAGAATAGAAAAGGTGGACGCAATGGAATGTGACAATGAATCCAAATCAGATGGTGAAGAGAAGAAGACTTCAATCAATCAAATTGAGCAATTATTCCTGGATATATCATTGAAAATGTTCATCCTTCCTAATTCTTTAGTGATAAGAACCCAAATGTATGACCTATATTGTATCCCTATTATGGTATTGTTTTCATATGTGTTGTAATCATGTTTTAATCTTTGGTGAATTGAAAGGCTATGATTTGAGGATAAGAATATTTGATCAAGCCCATTGAAATCAATTAAGATGATAGGAAAAAATGCTTGTGCATGGATAGAGGATAGGAGCTAAGACAAAACTAAGTACCTACAATTTGGATATAATTATAATTGTAGTCAACAAAACATAATTTGTAAACATCCAGATAAAATACCATTGGATGCAAGATAGCCAATTTTAAGAGTCCATCAAGGAAATAAAATCTTACATGCAATTTTATTGTCAAATCTCCCAAAATATTATAATGTTCCTAAAAAAAAATACCATATTTATCATATTAAGATATTGTATTTATCAAACGATGTTTCCCTTAGATTCAAAGCCACCCCATGTTAAAATTTTGGAATGAATTCCTTTGGTTAAGAATGAAGGAAAACTACATTGAAACTCAAAAGATTAGCCTCAATTAGTTTCAACCCCAAAGGCATGTTCAAGAGATTTCCATTTGTGACTTTGTTGGTACTATCACTACTTCCAACAACATGGTTCCTTCTAGCAAGACTAAGATAGTGGGAGCATTACAAACACTATTATATGAATGGAAGGCCATTTAAAGTTCTCTTCTAGCTTTGTCATGAAGCCAATGGCTAGCCATGACCAAGTCAAAATGAATTCAATGGGAAAGAATGAGGAGTAAATATATTGCAAATAAGGAAGTAGTGCATGCAAATACTTATGATCCTCAGAACCTTATCAAAATTCTTTCCATCTGTCTATTTGGATATATAAATAATTTTCCATCAATTTAATTTTTAAAATTTGCTTTTATTTATAGTATATGGTTTCATTTTTCTATCATATATTGAATAATTTATCCAAATAAATTGACATTTATAACAATTTTCATCCATTTAAGTATGATAAGACTATCCATTTCTACATCTAAACTCTCATAGCCACGTTTTAATTAGATGTAAATACAATTTATATCCTTTATTTGTAAAATTACAAAAATAAAAATAAACAAATAACGTCATCCATTACAAATTGTTTTCATTTTCCCCACCAAACTCACCCAAACCATACATATTAGGCATTTTCATTTTTTCCTTCATAAACTTTTATAAATGCTTATAAGGTATCCCTATACTTACTTATGATTCCATTTTGTTACATAAATTCAAACACGCTAACACTTCTATCTCATATTCCATGCTCCATTGATTTTTTCCACTTATAAATATTTCTGCATGTACATTTTTAACATTTTTATTGATTTTTTCCACTTATAAATATTTCTGCATGTACATTTTTAACATTTTTACTCACATACATCATGCTCTTAAATACTACCCAACCCAACTCATTTAATTAACATTCCATGGTTAGGAAGTTTTATGTCTAACTTTCACTTAATTAATAAACTTTAATTTATTAAAAATGAGAATCATTTCACACATCTTACCATGTATCCACATAATTCTATTAAATTCTATTTTAACATTTAAAATATCTTTAATATATTAATAAAAAGGTAATGTGTTATGCTACACCTCCGTGAAGGCTTAGCTTCTTTACTTTATTTAAAAAGAGAAGTGCATTATATCTTTCAATACTTAAACCAAAGTGTTATAAGTGGTTACTAAAATTCCTTTTCATATAAAGTTAAGGAAGAACCAATATCAAAACTATAAAAAAAATATTAAATTTAGTGTAAATAATATTTAAATTTAATGTAAATGAAATTTAAATTTAATATTTTATTTTAATAAAGATAATATCAAGTTTTGGGAAAGTTTAATTGAGAAATTGAGAAATGTGAAAACATTGAAATTTGAAAGATTCAAGTTCAAATTCTCTCACAACCACAACTCTCGAGAGGTTTATTGGTAGTTATGTGTAGGTTCAAATTCTCTCATAACCATAACCCTCGAGAGGTTTATTAGTAGTTATGTGTTAGACGAGCTAAGAAAAAAAAATATAACATCAAATATAATTTAATCCAACTTTTAATTCATACTTATTATATAAAAGCCACAGTTAAATATCACATTAAAATTGCCTATTAAGTAGGGATGGAAAAAAATAAAATAACATCAAATATAATTTAATCCAAATTTTAATTCATACTAAGTTTATAAAAGCCACATAGTTAACTATCACATTAAAATTGCTTGTTATGTAGGGATGGATAGAGCTCTAAATACCCTTCCGACAACTAGGTTTTTCCCTAGTCAGATAATCTATGCTTAGATTACATGGATCTCTTTGCAGATCTCTACTGCAGTCTAAATAATGATTAATCCTATTGATCTAGTGAAGAGGACATTATCTTATGTAGGAATGTTGTTAGTCCAACAAGCTCTTGTTGGTTTTGTATAATACCATGCTAAAATACAAATTTGTGCTTTTAGTAGTTCAAGAAGCTCCTTCCCTCAATATTCCTGTGGAGGAGGAAGCTTTTAGCCATGAAAAATATTTTTTGGAGCAAGGTTTGTTCTGCAGGCTTAATGGATTTTGGTTGCGGCTGACTTATCTGCACAAATAGATCTACGAGGATAATATGAATATTTATCCTATGGCTTGGTTTTTTTTGTTGTTGTTTTCGAAATTATTGGGGACAAGAAGACCATTTGCAAATCTGGGCCGTGGTTTTGAGGTAGTGTTGGTCTCTCCATGCAACCCTGGTCTCCCATATTTGATTTGGTTATGGCATCAATATCCACGACTTTGGTTTGGATAAGGCTTCCAAACTTTCCTCTCCATCTTGGGAATCTACCATCATTATCCTCTATAGGGAATGCATTAGGAAATTTTTATTGGCACAATGCAAAAATTGAAAAGTTTTATAAGACTATTAATGCTCGAATTATGTCCGTTTGTTGGCTGAGTACTATGACTCAACTGCTGCGGCCATTTTAACCCGTCCACGTCAAATATTGCGGTCACGGTAGAAAGTCCATGAATTATGTCCGTGAGTTGACTGAGAAGTAAGACTCAACCGCTGCCAGACTTTCCCTTTGTTTCATAGTTGTAAATCGAGATTATTCCATTTTTATTGTACAAGGCCATACTGGGCTTTAACAGCTTGACATTCTTTTAATTCTTGATCCCCCTGACCATTGCTTCATGAATATTGTAACCTGTTTGGGGATTTTTCAAATGCAATGCTAGTCCGCCCTTGATAAACAATGAGTTGAAGTGTGTATTATAATTAAATGTATTGTGGGCGGTTACATATTTATTTTTATTTTAAAATGGTTTTTTAATTTTAATTTAATTATTAATAATTATATTATTTTATTTTGAAAAAAAATGATTTTTTATTTTATTATTAATAATTATTAAGTTGAATATAAGAGTTAATGTTAGTAGTAGTTATAAATTAAAGATTCAAATTTATTTTAAAAATAGTTATATCTTTTTAATTAAATTGATTAATTAAAAACAAAATGTTAAGTGCGCAAATGTTTTTAATATTTTCCTTTTAATTTGTTTCATAATTCCTGTTTTACTTTGTTTGACATGGAAGACTACGACCATTATGACAACAAGTTCAAACTCTTTCATACAACAAACTCTTCTATTCATACATAGTGCTTCTCGATTTACTACATCATTATCTTCTATTCATCTAGAAAATTAATCCTACACCACTTTGAATAGAAACATCTTAAATACATAATAGTTGAAATTGTAGGGATTTCGGTGAGTAAAAATATTGGATGATTAGAAATAGCTTTACATTCTTGATTAGATCTATTTTTCTTCATTTTGTCTCTGAAATGGCATGTGGAAAATTTCCTTTAGTTTCTTCAACAAACCCCATGTTTCAAGGGGTCACTTGTGCATGGAACATATTACCATAAAATGATTCTCTTTTGGAAGTTATGAATAAATTTCAAGGTAGTTTGATATTGCATTCTTAGGTTAAACATTAGAAAAAAAAAAAAACAATTGTGAAGATACTTGGTCATTCACCTTATTCTTGTAGTTGTTAAATGACCTGAACTCCTTTTTTGTCGTTGTCCAGCACTGAAATACAATGCATTTACGTACAATATCTCCACCCACTTGAATCATGTGTAGACAATTGGTGGCTCCATGACATCAATTTGATACAACATTTATTTTAGAGAGCATGTGGCTCCTCACATTAACTAACACCCCTTTCACCATAAACCTAATAGTGACCACACAATAGAAATTACTCATAATCAATCTACTCTCACCTCATTACTCTTAGGCTTCCATTTCCCCACGCTCTATTGTGAGGGATTCAGTCCCAATATCATTCTGATAGAAAAATGAAATCAACAACACATAAACACAACATATATATTAATTACATTGTGAAAATCAAGGGACATTAAGGATTATACTCCAAAAGGTCCTTAGAGTGGAAATTATAATATTCAGTTATTCTCTTGTGTCTTTTTATTATAAAAATGGTCCCTTTATATAATAGTAGGTGATCATAACAATTATGTTATTCTTTTTTATTTAGTTTAATGTATATTAATAACTATCTTCTATGATATCTCCGTAATATCTCTTCAAATATTTCCATGAATTTCTTAACTGATCTCCATCCCTACCTTCTCTCATTTCTCCCCATCTACTTCATATGTAGAATTTTAGAATTAGTATGCATCATTACAAATCCATTATTATTTATACATTATTCATAATCACAAGGAGTTATTTTTTCCATACTCCCCCTTAATTTGTATTTCATTGAATTTGGCCATCTTCATCTTCTATCTTCTTTGTCTTCATTCTTTATGTATTCTATGATAATTAGTCTTGTTCATTATACATTCTCAATCTAATCCATTTTTTTCATCTTGTACTTGCAAAGCATAAACATTTTTTAAGTTCATACAAAAAGGTAATCATCCACCATAATATTGTTAGAAAATCATAAAGGCAGAAAGATTTTCTTATTCTTGATGATTACTTGTGATGTTTCTTTTTATTACGATTCTTTATATCTTCTTTCTTTTAGTTCATTAAGCAATTACCAAAGTAGAAACACATAAAACAATAGACACCAGATGTAGGCACTATGCCAGGGGAAAACACCCCTCGAGGGGAAAACTGAGTCAAGATAGTTCTTCCTTTCAATAGTGTTATTTGAGACTCTTTACCCTAGACATATACCAAATCTTCCTTCCACACCAAGTCAACCTCCGAGATCTTCGACCCCTTTCCAACAACTTCGACTAGGCAACAACTTATAGTAGCATATGGATTTCAGTAGCAACAAAAATTGGATGACTTCAATCTACCAATATAGGGCACAAAATAAAGAGAGAGGCACCAATTTTTTTATTATTATTATTCTCCTTATACTTCCCCAAACTCGCACTTCTTTCGGCTTCCCGGCAACAAACTTCAAACTTTTCCCAGCTACAAGAGATATTGAACTTGCTGTGAGAGAGTGTGCTCCAAATGAATTCGATTTCATTCCTTTTATTGGCTCCAGGTGAAGTCAAATAAGTTTCTCTTACACTAACATGATCCCGAGGCCTTTAAGCTGACTTGGTGTGGAGGTCACATAATTCATATTTTACTCAATATTAAACCTTTTTACATGATTCAAAAGCCCAAGAAGGGTCTATTTAAATGTATAATGACTTTATTAACTCAGAAAAAATCCTAGAATTCCTCAATGAAGACTTTTACATAAAACATGGTGACCCAATCATGAAACCCATGCTTTAATAAGTCACAATAATAATAATAAAAGTTATTTTCTTTATTCTTTTGTCAAGTACATTACAAGATCACTCAAGTACATTAAATTAATACCAAACCTAGTTACATTTTCCAACACTCCCTCTTAACTAGGGATGTATTCATCATATATAAGTACAATGGAAGATATCATAATATATGAACAATGAATAAATTTAGGCACCGCAATGCCATGGACTAGATTCCTGACCAGTGAAAACTTTCCATTAGTCTCTCAACAATTTATGCATTACAATTCCACGGACTAGATTCATGTCCAGGGAAATATATCCATGTGGGACTATGATGGACTCAAGCTTTCAGCCTCTCTAGGTACCATCAGGCTTACTTTCTAACCACCAACCTAAAGATCTAGGTGTGTATCCAAAAACATATCTCTTTAATCAACAAAACCTTTCCAACTTCATTCCCTAGACATCAACACAAAGTGTCGACCATATGTCCTCATAGGAAATGCTTCACTCATAAAGCCTCAACACTCTTTGATCCAACAGATCATGGATGTCCAATCTCTCCTAATCAAAATGATTGGCAACTATAATGCTATCAAAACCTTCGAGAAATTCACCTGTAAACACACAACCCCATTGATAATATACTTTCGCATGCACATAAATAAATATAAACCTCTGCGGTCTTTCAAACAAATTGATGTTTCTTCTCAAATTTTTAAAGTAGGACTGTCAACCGAATCTTTGACAGAATATTCCTTCATAACACATTTTCCTTCTCCTACTTCTCATGCAAAGACATATTCATTCTTCAATCAAAACCAGGCTATGCCCTCCCTCTTAACCATGGAGTGTCTCTTTATCTAGACTCCCTCTTAACATTAGGGAGATATTTTCTATTCAAGATTCCTCAGGGAGATTATCTTCTTCATCGAAGAATCTTTCGTGGCTTCCAACCATTTCATTGGAGTTATCATTATCCTCAACATGCTTATCACATTAACGAGCAGCTTCACCATACCGAAGATTGTGTACCTGCACAACTTAGATAGCAATTACAACCAAATAAAAATAAGCATGAAGTTCTTCATATCATAATCATGGAATCATTTCAATTTTATACAAATAAGATACCCAAACTTAATTACAAACAAGAGACATATTCTCTTCATCATTTTGCTAAGGAATTTTTCATAAACCCTAGACTACTTCATAACTACTTTCATTCTATCTAGGGTTTCAATGTTTCTTTCAAAGGTGTGACACACCCTTCTACACCATACATCAAACTCTAGAAACAATTTAAATATAGATCTACAATATATCTAACAACTTTCATAATTCATATGTTAGACTTTCCACAAGAGATTTATACAAATCCTAGATTTCATACAAGAGAATCAATCAAAGTCGATAAAAACTTAGTAATTAACATGACTAGATTCCACTAGAGTTAGTTGAAAACCCTATATTTTCAATCAACCATCAAATCCAATCAAAATTCAGATTTTCATCAATCTCACACAAGTCTCAAACCATCATATTGTCATTATTCATCAGAGATTTTCACTTCTACTATGGTTCAACTTCAAAACCCTAGAATTTCATTCTCACAACCTCAATAGTCATTATATAAATAGATCTCAGATTTTTATATCACAAATACAAGAGAATTTAACTACTACTAGGGCTTAGTGGAAAAAACCCTAGATTTCCAAATATCATCCTAGAATCTCAAATAAGGATTTACACTAAATCCTAAGACTTATGACCATTAATAAGTAGGTCAACAAATGTATCTAGGAATTCATAATCATGCAAAGGCATATCATATGTCTAACAACATTGATACATTAGACATACACAAACCTAGACCAAGCTAGGATTTCAACCATAAAGGACATATCTTCACATACCTATGGATTCATCACCAAGCAAAGGTATTTAATTTCATAACTTATCAATAAAAAATTTGATTATACTAGTGTTTGATCAGAAAAAAACACACATTTAAGGGAAATAATTTATAAGACATTATAATGGTCTTGCTTACACATTCCACCAAACCCCAGTGAGTTAGGATTTTAATATAGGAACATAGCAAACCCAATATTATCAACATTTCAAAGGTTCGAGATTTTAGACCTTGTCATTCAACCCTAACAAGTTAGGTTTTCCTGATCATACCAAAATCCTAAACATGACATCATCAATAATAGCTTCAAATATAATTTCACGATAAACCTAAGTAGTTTAAGGTTTCAAACATTCACATTAGCATACCCTTCGGTTAGGGTTTTCCAGAACCTATCTTGGGTTCTACAAAAATAGTTAAGAATATGAGTGGGATGGGTAGATTTATCATGTGATGAATCACCCAGAACAAGAATCATTATGATTAAATATAGTTATAAATAACATATTATTACTAGACTGTAAAATAAATAAACCTTTAATATAAATAAATCAAATTTTTAAAGCATACCTTTGTTTCTTGAAAAAAATTGTCTTGAGAGGTCCTCCTTGATACTCCTTGAGAATATAGCAGATTTTTTCATAATCAAGATAGTAGAGGGAGTAAGGTGATTAGTATTATAATCAAAACTTAAATAAGTACATGAAACCAAAAACTGAAAGGAAATGAGATACTTATCTTTAGGAGTTGTTGAGGGCTCCCTCCAATGCTTGAGGGATACCTATAAAATTATTAAACATAAGAAATATAAAACAAGATATCTAAGGCTACAAGAAAAGGACTTATTAGTGTAAGTACCTAGTGTCAAATTATTCAGGTTTGAATTTCAATGGGTCTCCTTCTTCGACAATGTTGGCTTTATCTCTTTCTCTCCTTTTTTTTCTCGGATTGTCGGGACAGTCACCCCTATAATGACCCTTCTTATGGCATTAATAGCATTCTACCTTGGACATGTAAAATTTATTCCTTGGTCCTTTCGATTTCTTTCCTTTATTTTTAGCAATGTAGGCATTAGATACTCCTTCAGGATTGACAACTAATGAGATCCTTAATTCTTCCTGACTGTAGGTATTCCATAATTCTTCAAAGGTGGGAGCTACCTTCCAAATATTATTTCTTGTAGCAAATGCACCCCAAGTAGGTAGAAATCCTAATAGGGTAGTGATCATGAGTTCTTTATCTGGAACAATTTCGTCAATGGCTAAAAGAAAATCCCTAATTCTTGCTATCTTTATAAAGAAGGAGGTCACTTTGTCTTCTTTAGTCATCGTTGTAGTCCTTAGCTCATTTTTCAAAGTAGCTACTTGACCAATGTTCTTAATAGTGAATAACTTTGAAAAAGCTTCATACATTTCTTGAGCATGGTCAATGTTGGCTATGAATGGGACAAGGTTTTCCTTTTTTCCTTCTACCATTAGAGTCATGGATACTAATTCTAGTTCCTTGTATTTCACTTTGTCACCATTACTATAAATCCTCTGTTGGATTAGTTACTTTTCCTTTGACCAAGTCCAATACATTATTCTTTTCGATGAGGTCAACTCTCTTCTTCTAGGACCTGTAGTTTAAGTCTCCTTCAAGTTTTTTTTCTCCCTTGATTGTGTTATACATCTTCCTAGGGTGTAGTAGATTCGTTCCCTAGGATGTTATTTTGAATGGTTCCTTGATTAAGTGTTGAATACTGCCTTTTTCTTCCTTCTTTCACTAAAGCTCTCATACCATGTTAGAAAATCATAAAGGCATAAATATTTTCTTATTCTTGATAATTACTTGTGATGTTTCTTGTTTTTATGATTCTTTATATCTTCTTTCTTTTAGTTCAAAAATAAATTACCAAAGTTGCAGCACATAAAATAATAGACACTAGATGTAGGCACTATCCTAGGGGAAAACCCCCCTCGAGGGGAAAACCCAGTCAAGATAATTCTTCCTTTCAATAGTATTCTTTGAGACTCTTTGTGCTAGACATATACCATACCTTCCCTCCACACCAATTCAGCCTCCCAGATCTTCGACCCCTTTTTCGCAACTTTGAATAGGTAGCAGCTTCCATAAGAAGATAACTTCCAACAGCAAAAAAACTTGGAAGACTTTGATCTCCCAATATAGGGCACGAAAAAGAGAGAGGCACCAAAAATATGTTTTTCTTCTTCTCCTTAGACTTCCCCAAACTCACATTTCTTCTGCTTCCCGACAACATACTTCAAACTTTTCCTAGCTACAAGAGATATTGAACTTGTTGTGAGAGAGTGTGATCCAAATGAATTCGAGTTACTTCCTTTTATTGGCTCCATATGAGGTCGAATAGGTGTCTCTTAGGCCGACATGCTCCCATTTAGGCCAACTTGGTGTGGAGGTCATATAATTCATATTTTACACAATATTAAACCTTTTTATATTATTCAAAATCCCAAGAAGGGTCTCTTTAAATGTATAATGACTCTATTAACTCAAAATAAATCCTATAATTCCTAAATGGTGACTTTAACCTAAGACATGGTGACCCAAGCATGAAACCCATGCTTTAATAAGTCACAATAATAATAATAAAAACTATTTTCTTTATAATTTTGTCAAGTACATTACAAGATGACTCAAGTACATTAAATGAAGACCGAACATAGTTACATTTTCCATCACTCCCTATTAACTAGGGAGGTATTCATCATATACAAGTACAACAGAAGATCTTATACTATATGAACAATGAATAACTTTAGGCACCGCAATGCCATGGACTAGATTCCTGACTAGGGAAATCTATCCATTGGTCTCTCAACAATTTAGGCACCGCGATTCCATGGAATGGATTTCTGACTAGGGAAATCTATCTATGTGGGACTAAGATGGACTCAAGCTTTCAGCCTCTCTAGGTACCATCAGGCTTACTTTCTAACCACAAACCCAAAGATCCAGGTGTGTATCAAAAAACATAGCTCTTTAATCAACACAACCTTTCTAACTTCGAGAATAGACATCAACACAAAGTGTCAACCAAATGTCCTCCTAGGAAATGCTTCAATCACAAAGCCTCGACACTCCTTGATCCAACAGATCATGTATGTCCAATCTCTCCCAAAAAAACTTATTGGTAACCAAATTCTATCAAAACATGCAAGAGATTCACCTATAAAAACACAAACCCAATCAATAATATACTTTCACATTCCCATAAACAAATATAAACCTTTATGTTATTTCAGACAACTTGGTGTTGCTTCTCAACTTTTCATAGTAGGATTATCAATCGAATCTTTGACAGAAGATTCCTTCATCATACATTTTCCATCTCCTAATTCTCATATAGCAACATATGCATTATTTAATCAAAACCAGGCTATGCCCTCCCTCTTAACCAAGGAGCATCTCTTTATCACTAGGGCGTCGCTGACAAAGAAATATTATATCACGTGCATTCATATTGGGGTAAATTTTTTTAGAAAAACCCAAAATATTATATTGGACATATAACTAAGGGTTAGAGGGTTTTTTTTTTATTACATATGGAATATAAATATTTTAGGGTATTTTTTATTTATTTATTTTTCCAAATGGGCTTGTTTTGCGGGTATGGAAAAATAAAAAGAGCGCATCCGAATGTGATGTTTCATTGCCATTGGAGCACCATTTCCATTCGAGCCCCATTTCCAACTGAACCATTCGAGCACCATTGCAGACAGCAAAGGCGGACTACAAGTAGTTGTGGCCGCTGACTGTGTAGGGTTTAGACAGGCAGTGGACGAATTTGAGATTTTACAAAGGATGGGGTGAAGGGAATTGCTAAACGATGGAGAAGCAACCGAGATAGTAGACTGTGGGGAATAGAAGGAGGCAGATTGAGCTAAGGTGGATTTGAGCACCATTGCTGAATAAACCATTCGAGCACCATTCGGCTGAGCACCATTGGCGCAAGGCCCTCTGAACATTTCTATCCAAATCACAGGGCTGGCCATCCAATATACATAATAAATGGCATCACTTCAGAAGAAGTTATCACTTCATTTCAAAAGCTTGGAACTATTGGTTCTATAGAAAGCTCATACGCACAGTAAAAACTTTACGGCAGGGGGTTCTTATACGCTTGAACGTGGTTTGAACTTACCTGGTACTGAGCGGCCACACAACGGACAACACCATTGGAGTCTTAAAAATCAAGTGGACATTGAGCTGACTGAACCATTCGAGCAAGGCCGACTGAACATTTCCATGTAAGTCGCTTTTGTCTCTGTATCACTGGAAACTGCAAGTGTTTCTTTCTATCCAATGGATTCATGAAGATTATGCTGTGTAGTTTCCAGGGTTTTGCTTTGCAGCTGGGATCTCAAGTCATCCAAGTTATTTTCCATTTCTAATTAAACATGTTCCAAGTCATGAACCATCTGTCTCAATTTCTCTTGTTTTGGCTGAGTTGTGCATAGATCTAAGTATGTGGACCTTCCTGGTACTCAGCGGCCAGCACCATTGGAGCAAGAGGTTTGGAAAGAGGTTTGAACCAGAAGCCTTGAACCTGTAACCTTGAACCTATCAACATTAGCCTTCGACAGAGCATTCGAGCAAAGAGGGAAAGAGGATTTGACTGAGAAAGAGCATGCATTCGACAAACATTTTGAGAGAGGGAAAGAGCATTCATGTTTTCATTTGAGCTTTGTTTTCATTTGGCATCACGAGGGCAGCATGGGGACTTGCAACAGTAGAGGTTAGTCACGGTGAACTTGCGGAGAATAATGTGATAGATTCTTATTGTTTTTGTGCTTGGATGCTAGGGTTTATTTTAGCAAACAATGTTGTGTTTGAAACTAGGTTAACTGAGCCTGGATGCTAGGGTTTATTTTAGCAAACAATTTTGTGTTTGAAACTAGGTTAACTGAGGTATATGTTAATTGATTTATCTGTGAAAATTGATGGGGAATTTTTCAAATTGATAATATATTTTGATAGCGTGCTCAAATCCTAGAATTATTGCCCTTTATGGTTGTTTCTTGACTTGAATGGGCAATTGGAATAGGTTTTAGCAAGGAAATAGTGGGAAATCATTAATTTTATTTATTGTTTGGACTTGTCCTAACAAGTCGGGCAAAAATCATTGTTTTGCAAGATGGTTTTTATCAAGAAGATGGTTTTTTATCAGGACTTATTTTAGCCATAGAATGCACCTGACACCCTCCCATTAAGATTGCCATCATTATCCTAGAATCTATGAACAATAACATTATTTTTATTATCTTGTCTCTGTTACGCTCTAATGTACCAAAAAATGGATTTTAAGCATCTTATCTTCTTTGCGATGAATATATAAAAGATCTAAAATTTAAACAACTATCATGTTTTGCATTATTTTTTTAAAATTTAATTTAATTCTGTATGAGACCCAGGGCCTTTGGACATAGAAAAACTTCACTATTCAAACCAAAGTCACATGAAACTAAGTGGGAGAAACAAAGGAATAACAGTTTGCCTCCATCTGTATTCGCATTGTCTCCAACAAGCCAGCAAGTCCAGGTGTTTTGGCAGGTTTACTTTGGTACTTACCTTGGACTCCATGAGGAAAATTCCTTGATAGGTTTATTTTGTTCTCATCCCTTCTATCCTTTGCTGGTGATATAAGGCCCCTGCCATCAGTTGTGCAGATTAGACCAAATGATAAAAACAATCAAACAACTTTCCTTTTATAGGAGAAAAACACAATACTGTGCAGATTTTTCCCCATTGTTAATTAACCTTCAACCATATATAAATATTTACAATAAACACAACATCAAAACTCACACTGCTCCTGCTACAGATGCAAAATGAACCTCATATGTTGTTTCCCTAAGATCGTCATCGGACAAGCCTACAAAGAGTATATAAAACACAAATAAGCATATTTATAAATACTAGGTAACTCTGAAAAAGTGAATGCATATAAAAGACATTTAAAACAGCTAATGGACTGGCTATTAGCATATTCCTATCAGCACAACTAAGATTTGACCCTTACAAAATATTTCTGCATGATTAATAAGAATATTATTGTTAATTAAAGGAGAGAGAAAACTTACCCTTGATCATAATTAAAGTAAAATTTACCCAGAAAGAATTCAACAGTATACCCAACATCAAGGATGTAGAGGTGATTAATGAAAGTAGCTAAACCCGTATAAAAACTATATCAGAAGTGGGAACCAACCTCAAGAGTGCTTTGCAAGGAAAGATTTGGACACCATTGTTATTTCAAATTGTGAAATACTTAATGATGTTTATACTACCACTAGTCACAATTACGTTACATGTGGAAGTGACAGGGTTTCCCATCTATGCAATACAACACAATCTAGAGCATCCAAAGCAGAGAGTGAAGGAAAAAGTTGGACCAAAGTGATCAATGAAAACTTATTGACTACAAAGAAGTGAAAAGTGTTCATGGACAGGCTTATCAGACCTTATTGAGGTCATAAGGAGAACCATGGGGATCCTAAGTGACAACCTAGTATTGGATCAAGTAGAACCCCGAAACTGATGTTTAAAGTGTCGTAGTGCAACTGATACATGTGGATTGAACTGGATAAGATGTGATTTCCTTAGAGAGTTCAAATTTTTCCATTAGACTGTGTTGAAACTTGATTAGACTTATGTTCAAAAGAATTTCTAGCATTAACAGTAGACATCATATCCCATACTGCATTCGGTAGTAGTTTCATTGAAGGAAAAGAAGTATTTCAATTGCAGAGAGAATTACAAGAAATGGTTGATAAAGCTGAACATGCTATCTTCATCCCAAGAAGCCAGTAATTATAGTTCATTTATCCTTGAATTATATAGTTTTTCATCTGACTACAAGTGCAAGTTTACTTCTGTTTATGTCTTCTTTTAACATTCTTTAGGTGCTACTCTTCTATGGGTTAGTGCCACAATCCTTAAATCTCTTACTTTTGCATAGGGGTCTACCAAGTGGTATACATAGTCCATAGAGCTTTCACACAAGTATAATGCTTTTTAGTGCTTATAATTAAGGATTGTGTACTTACATTCCATGGTTTGTTTCAGATATATTCCTACAAGCAAGAACATGTATGTATGGAATATTGATAGAAGGATTAAAGAAATCCTTGTTCTATAATTCAAAGAAGGTTGGAGCCTAGAAAAATAAGCACTCGAGTTGACTATGGAAATTACCTGCTTGGAATCATGGTGGTTGCCAACAAGAAGGAATTGGGTGGCGGTCAAAGAAATCTAACATTAAGTATAGATGAAATCATGGATGAATGCAAAACATTTTTCTTTGCAGGCCATGAGACAACTTCCAATCATTTAACCTGGACAATATTCTTGCTTGCAATAAACCTGGATTGGCAGGAAACATTAAGAAAAGAAGTTAACCGTATTTGTGGTAGAGATATATCAGATGAAAACATGCTTAGCAGGATGAAATCAATATAACATTCCATCAGTTTTCTCAGTTTTGAAAGAATTTTTTTTTTCTTTTTCATTTTTTTTGGTCTTATTTAAGGTTATAAATGTTTTTTTTTTTTTTTTTCATTTTTCATTTTTGTCTTATTTAAGGTTATAAAAAATATTAACCATTGATGTTGTTCTTGTTGTCCCATCCAAATAAATCATGACAGTTAACGATAAATTTTCCCTTTCATTTTACACATTCCATATTTTTTGGGTTTTTGTTAATCATCAAAACTTCATCAATCATTCTTGTTTGGAAGACTCATCGTTTCGTACTGAATATAAATGTGAATCAACAATGATATATCATGGAAATAAAGCGTAGCCAGACAAGTGTTAGCTCCCTACATAACTAAGGAGAGCAAGCATGTATGCTTTGTTGCCAAGCTCAAAAGTATCTACATCTTTCCTAAAATTTTCCTTATGATTTAGATCTGTACAGTTTATACTATATGGCCAGTTCTGATTAATAGCTAAAACGTTGCCCCAAGTTCAGTGGAGAACTTGCCTCGTGAAGGATTTTTGGACGCCCTGGTCATTCCCATGAAAAGTCTAGCATATGAAGTTTTTTTAAAATGTGCCATTTAGTGAATTTTTTATTTGATCCATGTTTTCTCTATATTTCTTATTTTAATCATTAATTTCAAACAGATGTAGGTACATTTTACAAGGTGATGAACAAGAACAAATATAAATTCTTTCTAAGGATGGTGACATCTATAACAAGTTTGCATGTTCTTTAGCTCCAAAAATATTTGGACACGAGGATGTCAAAAAAGCCCTGCTTCTTCTTTTGGTGCCCCAACTAGAAAATACAAGTATGGAACGAAGGTATAATTCTTTTACTGAAGAGATGTTACAGAGAAACTTGATTATCCCATTGTTGACTATCTCATAAAAATGTCTTGTTATTCTCCCTTATCTAGTCTCTGGAGTCTGTATACAAAGGAAAATTTATATTTATTGCTCACATTTCTATTTTACTTGCAAATAAGAGGTGATTTTCATGCCTGTTTAAATTGACTAAGGGAGGAGATATCCATCTCTGGAGTCCCTCATAGTTAAAGGGCAGAGTCCTATGGCTGCCTTAGGCTAGTTTCCTTGTTGAACGCTCAAAATTAGCCACTTTTGATTTCCAACATCCCTAAAATAATCCCCGAAATCCTTAGAATAAGTGAGGTTTTGGGATTTTCATCTCTGGAGTCCCTCATTGGCTGATGGGTGGAGGAGAATTACCTCTGGAATCCATTTTTTATATGCAAAAGTAACATGTCATCCTCTAGTAGAGGAAGGTCCTACAATAACATTTGAATGCTTACTAATTGGCATCTTAGTTTGTATGGGTACAAAGGCTAGTACCTGACTTTCCTCATTCTCCTTTTCTATTTGTTTTAGGACATTTGCCTATGCAACCTATCAGCCGATCCTGCTCATCTTCATCTAACAATTTAAATGACTTCTCCATAACATGGTTATGCCGCCACCAACCATTTGTACCCTGTGTCAATATTTTCTATAAGGAAATGGTGTCCATATCAAGTGTTTTCTCAATTTTCTTTAGCCATAATCAAGGATTGTATTAAATGTAGACTGTATTATTAAGACACATATATTTTAACCTGTTTCACCTATGTGTATTTTTTGAAACACACTCCAATTTGTGAGTGCGACTTTAAGCACAAGTCTGGCTAGGCACTGATATGGAAAATCTATATAAATTTGGTGCTTTTCCAGCATAATTTTCCCACCACATATCTACAGAAAATAAGAAAATAAGAAATGACTTATATTACATTTTTTGCTAGTAGCAAATATGAAAGAAATAAAACAAATTAGTTTTTCTTCCTTGTACTCCCATTTCAAAGACAAATAAACTAGTGCCCAATTTATACATCTCCATGTTTCTTGTTATGGTTGAATGGTCAACTGGATTAGGCATGATCCTCCGAAGGTGGAAGATCTTTCTTAGTGTTGCCATAGAAACTAAAATCATGGTCTCGGCTAAGTTACAACTTGGCTGATCAATGGTATGATGGTTTAGGTGCATTTTTGATCAATTAAATCCCAGATTGTTATATGTTTTCATGTTCCAACTTACCCTGGACCTCATATGAAGGATGGGTAACTTGTTTTGCACTAACAATTGCCTCATATAGGTAGCCTATTGTGCATTAATCACCATCGACAAGGTAAAAAATATTTTCCAAACGTTCTCTAAATTTTCAAACCTCTACTTTTTCCCTACAGTACATTACTTTAGTAATATCTTTCCCTTCCTATTTATTTCTAGATATACTATCATACTACTCATCTGAACAAAACATCCTTTTCATCTCCAATATACAAGTGAGGATAGATTGAAGAGAAATGATGGTGGTGGCAGAAGATGTGAAGGTAGGATGCACCAATTCCTTTTTCTTTTCAATTTCCTCATTAGGCTAATATCATATGCATGGTTATATAACAAGTATGTGATGTTCCTCACTGATTTATCATCCTGGATAAAGTAAATTTTGCCCATGTCCTCAACAATTAGGTCGATATAATGGGCAGCACCGGAAGTCCAAATGAATGTGGGGTGTTTCTCCATTAACATATTTTCGGTGTCCACATAATTAGAACTAGAAGCATTATCTATTATGACTTGTACAAGATGTTGCACACGTATCTTTTGGATAAAGGCATTCAAAAATTCACATAACAGTGCCCCATATTTTATTTATGCAAATGCGTAATTGGATTTAATAAAAAATTTTCCTTTAGGACAATAAACTAAAAAAG
The DNA here is from genome assembly GCA_034641835.2 of Pinus albicaulis. NCBI lineage: Eukaryota > Viridiplantae > Streptophyta > Pinopsida > Pinales > Pinaceae > Pinus > Pinus albicaulis. The sequence continues at coordinate 1,210,994,610 of CM076578.1, read as the reverse complement.
TTAGGAGGATCTTACTCTTCCTATCCTTACAACCGCAAGACATTATTGTGCACCTTTTGTTTCCCTTTACTTTTTAAGGTCTTCCAATCTGGTGTTGTTATTTCTCTTTTCCTTTTGAAGAATTTCTTACCTGAACCTGTCATAATTAGGGCCCTTATATCCTGTGCCAATAATATAAGAAAAATGAATTGTTGCATTGTAGAGCAACTGAGCAATGCTAAGTAGTTCGTTGCATAGGAAACCATTGCCCACAACCCTATCAGTTTCTTCATGTTTTTCATCAATTGATTTAATGGATGGCTATGCCCCGGCTTAGTTATGGGAACGAAGAAAGGCAATTTTCTTATAGAAGGTGAACCTTTGGAGTCCTTCTCCCTTCTTGCCATCCCCAATATGCACGTGGTTCTTGCAATTCTTTCTATTCCTCCAGTTGCAGATTCAAGCCACATATCCTCTGTCTTCCTTACTATTCAGATAAGCTCTTTGTTTTAGTTCTAGTGTTGATTGTATTTGAGAGTCCTACCCCATGTCCTGGGATTTCTAAAAAGGTGGTATTTGAAATGGCTTATCCATCCATTCATCTCCTTTCCAAAAAGCTTACAATTCAGTCTTTGGTAGTTTAAACCCTTATGATGTTGTAACATATTTTTGTTTTGTTTTTTTTTTTTTTTAGAAATGGTCTCATGGAGTCTCTTTGGCTACAGTTGTTGTGCTATGAGGGTTGCATATCTAAGTCACCTATGATCTGCACCTGGTCTCATCTGCACCCACTTGGGGGGGTTTTTGAACTAGAGTCTCTTTGTTAATAGAATCACCTTGCTGCTTACCACTAGACCACACTCATGTGGGCATGTTTGACATATTGCTATAATGGATCCATATTTTTCATGTTGGTGTGTTAATTAATCAAGCATAAGGAAAAAAACACAGAAACTAATCAACGCTACAGAATGGTTATATAAACATAGACCTAGAAAATCGTTTAATCTATAAGTGAAAATTATTAGCAAGATACAAACATGATGCAGATTTCATAAATATTGAATAGAAAAACTTACCACATATTATAACTGTGAATGTAAAAACTGCAGATGGAAATTGATTCCCATTTCACAAAAAAAATTTATAGCAATGAAATTCCTTTTTAGTTATTCCTGAAATTGCTGGAAGACAGGGATTGCATTATGCATTCATTACTACTTGTATTATGTTTGCACTTTACCTTGAAAGTTTGAATCTATTTTATTACACTCTATATGATTGCTACTATGTTAGGCTAGTACTAATTGAAGCCAACACACTATGTTTTTTGCATAGAACTTGAAACTAATTGTTTTATTACAAACCCCTTTTTGAATATGTTCACAGATTTCCATTCAAAGATGTGATGGTGATAATCATCTTTGTGTTTGCTATTCGGCTTGAAAATCATATAATGCAGCTTGTGGTGCCAATCTCGATTGTTCTGATAGGACCCTATTCAGTAGTGAGGAAGTAGGGGAAGGACTTTGTACAGGTGATGGAGGGAATCGCCCATTGTGGCAGCAAAATTTTAGGATACTTCTAATATTAGGCTTGATAGTTACAACATCTTGTGAAATTCTACATGTTTCCCGAAATTTGTTTCCTACCAGTGTAAGTGTGGATTTTCAAGGGGCTTATGTATCTTTTGTTGGTGTCCCAGTACAAATGCGTATGCATGATAGAAAATTGGGCATTCTTGGATCTTTAAGGGCATCTTTATCCTTGAATATCATGTGGGCTCTTTAACTAATTTCAAGGTAATCTGGAAATACATTTATGCACAGTTTAAAATTACCATTTTCATCCTCACTGCAATGAAATGAGGATACCCTTCCATTGTTAGAAAGGTGACACCCCTTTTTTGAGTGGCACTTGTTGGAGGCTCTGGTGGAGCTCTTCTAGATATAATATTGGAGCCCATCAAAAGTTTGATTGGTTTTTATGCCTATATAATTATGTTAAAAAATGTCATTGTATTTTGCAAAATGGTCTAATAAAAAATATTGTTCCAAGGCATTTCTTAGTGGGTGATTGGAGAGTGTATTTTACTTTCCTATAATATATTTTCACTTCTTTGTGATGTTATATTATAAAAGTTTTATCTCTATGTAAGTCACACGGTAGAACACCGAAATTCTTGTCCGACTAATGAATTACAACGTTTTTCAGAAGTTTGTGACTTAATTGTTATACATCACCCTAATATACTAGTAGAAAATTGTAATGCAACTAATTTTGAAACATCAAATTAAACAATTCTCATTGTGGAAACTGGAAATATCCATATATTTATTGTTGTATGATCTGTAGAGCCCCGGAAGACATTCCATCATAAACATGTGACAAATCCTGATTACATTATTCTTGGAGATTTAACTGGGCTGATAATTTTTCTTTCAAGATGTCTGCCATGGTTTTGTTAGGTTGATTGTGTAATCAGTCGATGAAAGTGGCAGGATATGATCAAATAAACAACATGCCAAGCAGGGAATATAACATGTTCTGGTGGATTGTGTGTTGTGTATAAATATTCAGAGGTTCAAAAGCAACATCAACTTTTCAGAAACCCTTAATCCCGACGTTGACAAAAAATTGAGCTGCTTGAAACATCATCTCAACTGAATTTGGCATTTAATTATCACACCTTTACAAGCTATGCTCTAAGATGAACATCTCTACAAGAACACAATTGCCTCGCATGATCTACAAAGAGGAAATGTAGACTATACGGAAGAATTCCACAATCATATCCAGTTTGAGGATGAATGTGTACCTACAATGATAACATAAGTGGATGAAATTTTCATATGATGATTATACTTGAAATATCCACTGTTGATATTAAAAATAATCATCTGGACAGTTAATGGACCATGCTATTTTAGCATAATGACATTTTCCTTTTTCCAAATAGGGATGTAATATTTTTCAAGGACACGCAGAAACACTCAATATATTTTAGTTAAAATACATTATCATTTTTAAAATTAGGTGCAATAATTATTTTTTTAAATGGAGTCCTTCAATAGTACACACTATGCATGGTTGATGAAGCCATTGTTGTAGGGGAAGAATAAAATTAGCAAGTGACTGTTGGTAAAATTCAACATGAGGTTTCCATACTTGTTATATGATTTATTTCTGATGTACTACATGATTTTCCGAAGAATATTTGCAAGCACATTACATAAAAAATGTTAATAGAAAAGCACACACCCCCAACCAGGCAAGTGGATGAGCACATATTGATAAGCCCCTTTGTCAAGGTAATTGATATGATGTGATAACGAATCGATGCTACTTGGATTTATGATTGTTGGTTCATTTTGGGAGTGATTTTCATGCCTTGTAGGCTCTTAGGGATTCACAGGGTTATATGTTGTGAATCTTGTGGATCTACTGTAAGTCATGGAGTCTTAACGAATCATGGATCTCAATCCCAAAGGATAAACCTATGGAAGGAAAGGGACGTTTCATTACATGTACAACAATAATAATATGCACGCATATAAATTTGTAGTCTTCATGAATGCCTAATTACAATGTGCACACACAAACAACCATATGTTGAGGAAGTTTGAATGAATCAAAAAAAATTCAGAGTCTAATATAGATTATTCACAATTTTTCTCTTAATAATTCCATATAATCTTGTATTTACTTGTCAAATCAAATCTTCGTTATTTAAGATCTATTCATCACGTTTTCATTATCAATACTTTTTTTAGGGCATAAATGACACAATGCATCATTTTTATTTCTTTTATCAATCTGTATAAAAGAAAAGTCTTAATCTGGCACTACTAATTGCTCATGGAGTTACCTTTCAAATTTCCGTATAATTTTTTTCTCTTTTAATTTTCCTGTCATCATCAAACAGGGAATTGGGTTGCTGCAAGTGCTTGGGTTTGGTAGTGGAGGTGATGCATGCATGTGCTGCAAGGAATTGTATTAGGTAAGTATGAGAGGCAAAAGTTGCTTCCTGTGATGATTTAAAGTCCAAATATATGTATTAGGTAACTAAGAAAGGCAAAAACTGATGCTTGTGATGATTTTAAAGTCCTTTCTTCCCGCGTTTAGTTTGAATTCATTCACAATTAAAGTCCATTTTTTTTCTTTCAATTTCACCTCATTTACTGTCTCCTTTCTATTTATGTAGTCAAAGTGTGAATTATGTTCCATCAGAAAAATAAGTTATTAGCATGTCTTTGCCTATTTAATGATTTAAGCCTTGAATATCCCTATCTGTATTCTCAATCTCAGCCTTTTTCCTTTATTCGTATGTGTTTTTGAATGTTTACTGTTACTTTATTTTTTTTTCTGAATCTCAATTTGTACCTCCACTGGTTGCATCCTTCTCCTCTAATCACTTTTCAATCTTAATGACCTTGTTGCTAGGTTTCCCAGACAAGTCCTTATGTTTATTTTGAAGTGAATAATGTGATAGTTGACTTCTTCAATCTTTTATTTCATTAACATAATATCATTTCCCATTTCAATGCCATCACTTATTATGGTTACCGTTATCTATTTGGTGTCTACCAAATTTTCTTGCTTGCCATTTCAGTGTCATGACTTGTGGTTGCTATCTGTTTGATCTCTACATTATTGGCTTACTCCTTTTCTATCTAAAATTTTGCGTAATGATGTTTTAGAGTTATATGTTAAATATTTTGGCAATGCTTCTACTCTTTGTTTTAGGTAGCATTTGATGGATATGGACCTTTTTCTAGTTACTAATTTCTGCTCGAAATATTTAGTACTTTTCAATCCTCAGGGATATTCATTTAATGACTTACATAGCAGAGATCCCTATGGTTGGTATCATTTCTAGCTTTGTTGCTTGTGAAAATTAAGTTGCACCTTAAAAAAGAAATGATAAAGTTGGAAGAATAAATATCTTTCAACTTCCTAATGAATGCTGACTCATTTCATTTGTATAGTTTGCATGGAGTTGCAACTTGGGACATAGACTACTATATGTATTCTAAATGATAGTGCATATATTTACTATTTGGTCAATGTTGATGTAGAGAATATTTTAGTTGTCACTTTAAACATGGTGTTTTTTCTCCTGTGCTTGCAGAACTTACAACTAATGATCTAGACAAGTTCTTGAGGTCGATTGGGAAAGAACCCGCTTATGTGGACTTAGAGGTAAAACACAAAAGTATAGACCTTAGTAGTACAAAGCACAATATATAATTTCAACATGAGCATGCCTACCTGTATGAATATTTATCTAATTTTCTTATCATTTCTTCAGGCTGTATTGTCTGTGGGAAAGGATCAACCACCTGATCTTGATGGTCACGTTCCGATGGAAGTGGTTATAGTCTCTAATATGCATTCCAAACAAGGACTGGATAATGAGACAGGACCTCTGAATATTATTCATAGAGAGAATGAAACTAGAAAACATAAAGGTGATTATGCTGAAACTTGCTTGGTGTATGTCTTTTATTTAAAAATATTCTTGATCTTTTAATTGACACTTTGCAGACTTTGATGTGTTTTTCGACACCCTGCATTCATATGCACTTTTTCATGTAGGAAGTGTTGTTGATCTAGGCTTGTTCATTACATGGTCATCCTGAAATCTATAGTGAAGATCTTGAGCCAAGAAGGTAGAAGTTGGCATCACACTAAAATTGAGTTTGATCACTCCCAAATCAAAAGTTTGGCATTTGAAAATGTACTAAAGGTTTCCTCTTTATGTGATTAATCAGTGTGTATCAGAAACAATAGAATTTTTCCTCTCCATCATAGTCTTGTCATCATGGAATAGATTGCAGATTGATTTTCGAAAGCAAGGGCTTCTGTGGAAGTGAAAATAACTAATGGAAGTCTATGTGCTTGTGCGTTAATGACCAAGCCGTAAAGTATCTAGGATTTTGATGTATTAAGTTTTCTAGCTAGATGCAAATAAGTCTTGAGTCTATATGTGTATCATAGATAGCATGTTCTGAAGCTTATTAACAAATTTAATTTCAGTTGGTTGCTACAAGATTTGATTTTTGAGCCAGTATGGTTGAGCATGGCGATTGAGCATTTAATATCGTCATGATGTCTTGACACCTTTGGTGACATAAGAGAACCTTGATTTTAAAATGACATTTATAGTAATCTTGTGGATAGATAATAATGATACTATCAAGGGAAGCAATCTATAGACTATGACCTATGTGTCAGTGAGTGACCCTGTTTCACATTTGTATACTAATGTTTAATGACAACATGATGGATCTTGATTTTGTCACAATAACCTTGACATCTGTATAACACAAATATTCTCCGTGACATGGTGAAAATGATCCCCTTTGTGAACACTGTTGAAGATTCATCTTGAGGTTGTTGAGTATAGTTGTTACAGTAATTATGACTGAAGATTCATCTTGAGGTTGTTGAGTATAGTTGTTACAATAATTATGACTACATCTCTAGTGCTTCCTGTTAGGTCACTATATTACTAGTATAGTTCCTTATTTTTGTTAGTGTAACCCCCTTATTGTTATTATTGTACCCTTTTAACCCCCATATTGTTATTATTGTGCCCTTAAATTATTATTGTTAGGTCGGCTAGGATTACATTGTGGCCCATGGACTCCTATATATAGAAAGGAGGTTTTGTAATTTGAATCATCAAAGAATTGTTCATTCATGTAATGTATTGGAGGTTGCCCCCTCAAAGTGGCTTATTTCTAAGGCGTTGATATCTCTTTTCTTCTATTTTTGGAGTTGGGTTCACAACATTTGGTATTAGAGCTTTGAGATTCTAGGGTTTCGCTTCTTCAAACAGGTAATCGTGGCATTTTAGCTATAAATTTTTTTCTACAAAGGTTCAGAATCTGAAATTATTAGAGTGCAAAGCCAAAATCCTGAGGAAGAGCATGGAAAAATTTCAGAGCTTGGTTCGCAATATTTTCGGATATATGATCTGTGCAAGCTCGATCATTTTGCAGGCTCCTGAATTTAACCTAAACAGGTCATCGTGGTATTTTCGTAATAAAATTTTTTCTACGAATTTTTAGAAGCTGAAATTTTTAGAGTACGAAGCCGAAATCCCGAGGAACATTGTCAAAAAAATTTAGATATTGGTTCGCAATATTTTTAGAGATATGATCTGTGGAATTTAGGGCTGTTTTAGGCTTCTGAATTTCATCTCAAAGAGGTGATCGTGGGAAAATATTCATAGCTCTCTCTCTGAGCATCAGATTTGAATGCCGTAAAAAGTGGCTGCAAGTAAAAAAACTGAAGTTTTCGTTCTATCAATTTCAGAGCCAAAGGAGGAAACAGTGACACATGGTGATTCGTATGAGTTCACTCTACTGAACTAGTCCAAAATTTGGTCATTGTGGGAGATTGGACATAACTTTGCCTTGAAGAATCCAAATCAGATCAGACCTATGGAATTTAAAAGAAGCTTCAGAGGGATACTACAGGGCTTAATTTCAGATATTTAGGATCCAAAATTATAGAGATAATTCAATTTCAATATCGAGCTCCTCAAAAGCAAGTAAAAGGTGTGTATTTTTTTTCTGAATTGCATAAGTCTTGTTTGAAGAATCAAGTTGAATTGATTCCAAGGGCATATTGTAGAATAGATATCAATGTTAGGTTCTAAAATGGCCCTAAAAATAATTCAACACCCATTAAGCCTTTGAAAGCTCTTGCTAGGTCTACGCCTTGTTTATTAGCAAGATTGGGAGAGTCCGATCACGGAGTTAACATCATTTCAACCAACTTTGGGATTCTAGGATCTAGCCCTCCACAAGATGGAGAAGGATCTCTCAATATACCAAAGATGGATATTGTCTTTGAAAAGCTTAAGGTAATGATATTAGGCTAGTTATGAAGGCCAAGGGTTTTGTTTTGTTTTGTTTTGGATGGTTGACCATGAAATGTTACTTGAGGAGAAAGTCCTAAGTGCAAAAAGTTTCAAAAGTGAGAAGTTGCAAGCAAATAGAGCAGTTTTGGTAGATAGATAGATATAACGTTCGTTTTTAGTCCATTGGGCTGTAAGGTCATGCTCGGGCTTTAATTGAACAACAACATCAAGTGTGATCAAGGGAGCAAGTTATGCATACACAAGATTATTGAGATTAAAATGATGAAATGGGAAACATTAAAATGTTGGAGGGTGGAAGCCGATAATATTTCTCGAAGGAGGATTTAAAGTCGGTCAAACAAGAAAAGCCTTTTCAATACTTTTAAAACCAACCAAGAACAGGGCTAACCATAGAATTTTTTGGGCAAGTTTGTATTAAAGCAGCTTAATTGACAAACAATCCGGTAATCCACATAATTACCTTCAGAAAGTATGAAAACACATAAGAGAAACAAAGTGTAACTTAAGATCAGATAAAGTACTTTTAAACCTAGTCTGCTTTCAGTCAACACCAAGGGAAATTTTCAGAATCTGCCTTTGGAGAAAAGGATCTAGGAATCAGGGCAAACCATATCTTCTCTAGTCTAACTTTAATAGCAAATAATGGAAATAACATTCAAGAACAATGTTTGGCAGGCAAAACGGAAGGGCTTGAGAACCAACATTCCTAAACTGTTTAAAATGTATTGAATCATTCTTAAATAAACAAATGCGAAAGAAAACATTAAGATAAAGATTTCTCGACGGGGGAGAAGGTTCTTGCTATACGGAAGATGATCCCTATTTTGTTTAAGCTTGTTCTTTCGAGAGGGGAAAATGAACAATATAGCATACATAGAGGAGAAAGCGATTAACAAAGAAAAAGCACTCACCAGTGATAAAGACAGGATCCCAAGGACTTTTATATTGATGTCAAACCAGGTTACAATCTTGAGTCAATGTTTAGGTTAGGCAATCATCTTCACTATTCAACCTAACTACTCTAGCACAAACAGAGCTTCAAGGGCCAGTGAACACTATGTACAAATAGAAGTCTCGAGCTCAAGTGTATTTCAAATTTCTGCAACCAAAAACTCCTCATCTTCTGTAGAAGTACTTATAGGAAGATGAGGAGGTGAGATTTTAACAAAATATCTCAAGGACAGTTAATGTAGAGTGAAGACTTCTTGGCCCTTTGAGAGGCTCGAGGGAAAAATTTACAGGTGGATCACTATATTAACTGTTTCACAATAAATATCAAAGCTCGGTGGAAGCTTTATTTGACTTTGATGCTCTGTGTATGTTTTGGAGTAACTCTGCAAATATTTATTCATTGGTTTCCTTGCAGAAATAACTTCTTGGCAATGCTGGAGGCAGATATTTCTTCCAGCAATAACTTCGGCCTCTGTTCTGAATGGTTTGAGGCGACAGGTGGCTCTTTGGTAGTTGAGGAATCAATTTGCCTCAAGTTGTGGCGGTGGAGGCTTTCTTTCTGATAAAACACTTTAGGTTTTCTTTAAACTGTGTTTTGAGTCGGGGATTAGGCTTTTGATAACTGTCTTAGCCGTAATCCCCGTAATACTGTTTTCAATCTTCTTCTGCTGTGCTTTATTCTCAAAACTGATACTCTTTAACTGTTCTTTCGAATAAAACAGTGTCTTGTCGATGTGTAGGGCCGCGCTGGGCTTTTCGGCATCAATGCTCATGAACCATTGACAAATCATTGAATCCAATCATGTGAATGGTTCCTTTTAGTATCTTTGAAGGCGCAGGAAACGTCTTTCCCAACCCTCAGCTTTTCTTTGTGATACAACGGAAAACCATTGAAAACACCTGCATAAAACAAAAAACATTTAAGAAATCCTGCGAAATGGGTTAGACTACTTCAGAAGGCAGGAGAGGAGCATAGCCATCGGATGAAGGCAACCAACGGTGGAGATTTGCATAGAAATGCAAAAAGGATAGCGAGAGAAGAATAAGGAGGAGCAGTTTTGGACCGTCCGATCTGGACACGTGGATGGTCCAGATCTAATCGGAGGGTCTCAATCGGGGGTGGCAGAAAAGGGAATGCGATTGAAAATTCCAGTGCGATTAAGCGCTGGCTGTTGATCTGCAGATCAGATCGACGGTGGAAAACGAATCGGTGGGTTTTGAAATGGCGGTAAGACTTGCGATCGGAGGGAATAAGGACCGTTGGATAGGCGGGAAATGGACGGCTCAGATTTAATCGGAGGATCGCAATCGAGGAGGTCACAAAACAACATGCGATTGAGCCCTTTGCAATTGAGTGCTGGCCGTGGATCTGAGGATCAGATCAACGGCGGGGAATGAATCGGAGGTAATCGCAAGGGGGTGAAACATTGCGATGCGATTTTGCGCGGACCGTTGGATCAAGGATTAGATCAACGGTCGAGATTGAATCAGGGATCGGCAATCGGAGCACAGAGAAGAAGGCATGCGATTGAGAGTTCGCGATGCGATTGAGCGCACGCCGTTGGATCAAAGGAATAGATCAACGGTCAGGATTGCTACGACATACGCACCGGCGGAAAATCCTTCAAACACATGGAAACCAAAGTTTTTTGTGAATAAAACAAGTTTAACGGATTGGGCGGAAAATGTATAGGTAAAGGAAAAAGGCGCCCGATTGCGGGGCCGGGGGTTTTCATGGAATGTAATATGCCCGCGAGTTATAAAGACAAGGGCTAATCACAATCGGGCCATTGAGCCTGGTGTTTCCGATCAACCCATTTGTATTGTTTCCGATTGCGATTGCGCGATCGACTCTTTTCAATCAACCCATTTATATTCAGCACATGGTTTTAAGTTTTAACTTAGAACTTTCGGAAAGTGGGTTTTTGGGTTTACAAAGGAAAATGAGCTTTGTAATGGTTCAAAGTCATGCACCCTTTGGATATTTGCGATGCGATTAGCGCCGAAAGCTTTGGCGGTTGGTTTTAACACATGGGCATGTGGGGGGAAGTGGTTTAGGACTTAGCCCAAGGGGCTTAGGTCCATAGTAATAAAACTTTGATTTTTATGAGAAATTTTCAAGGATTTTAATGGATTTGGGGGTTCCGAAATAGTTAAAAAGTGAGTTTTTAACTATGAAAGGGGGAAATTTTCATAAATGGAAAGAAGAGGACTTATGAAAACAAGGTAGTTTTGATGGAGAAAAAGGGGAGCAGATGAAAGGTTTTGAGAAGAGGAGAAATGGCGATCTTTCAGCAGTCTTTCAGTTGGAGTCAGCAGAAATTCCTGAGTATAAAAAATGGGACAAAAAATGAGGATTTTGGACAGAGGCATGAGGCCTTAAAGAGACTTCAAGAGCCAACAATTTTTTAGTGATAAAATTTGTTCCTTGGAGGCTCAAAAAAGATCTTAGCCACCTTTTGGTATAAAAAAATATTATAGGTGGCTAACAGTGGCTCCACTTGGGGATGGTGCCTTCTTGAAGGCATCAAGAATTCAGACTTGATTTCTGGGAGGCTGATTAGTTGCCTCATCCATTGGGATGTCCTTCTGTGATTGAATGATCTTCTTCTAAAAACATATTTGGCAGCCATGAAAACAATGGACCTTTATCAACCAGCTTGCTACCTACCCAATCCTACAGATCTAGCATTTTTTCTTCATCAGAGTGCACTTGGATTGGAAAAATCTATTCACAACATTTTATTCTTTTGAAAGCAGGAAATCTAATCTACTTCTACTCCTTATTTCTCCCTGAACTCAGATTAAACAGTTGAGCTCAGATATTTCTCTACCTAGTCTACTGTTTGTTGGGATTAAACAGTCCAACAAACTTTCATTCTCTAAATTCTACAACAGAAATTTAAAAACAGTCAAGTCAAGATTGAGTTGTTTGACTTGCTATGATCTATAGCATAAGAACAAGCTGCACATAGATTATTATTTGCAGAAAATTAAATCAAAATGGAAGGCTTAAGATCTGAAAGTTTCTCATTATGGCCTTCTTTTTCTTTACAGCTCTGTTTTTAATTTGTTTTGAGCCGTCTCTTTCTTGATATCTGATTCAGATTTTGGGCAAATAAGAACCGGTTTTTTCTCTTTTATGACTCAGAAAAATAAAACAGTTTTGAGTCATCTCTCTTTGGAAACTTTGGTTCAGATTTTGAACATGTTTGAACCTTTAATTTCTATCCTAATCTATCTACTGATAAGCCAAGATTAAACAGTTTGGCAAATCAAATTCACTACCCTATCAGCAGAAAATTGAAAGCTAATTAGTCAAGATTAAATAGTTTGACTAACTAGAAGTGTGTTTTGTAGGAGTGGCATTTAAGCTTACACACTTTCAGATTTATTTCTCTTTTTGGCATGGGGTTGTGCCTTTCTTGTTTTTCATTTCTGCCCTCTTTTCTTTCTTTCTTTGTTTTTGTATTTTTTGATTTTTCATAACTTTGAATGCAATGGTGGATGAAATATTTATAATGAAAAAAAAGAAAAAAGAAGGCTTAAAAATATATCATGAATCAAGAGAAGTAATGCTTGAGCATCCTGCCATTGACAGGACCCCCAAACAAATCTGTTCCATCCAGCTCTTGTAAGAAGAATGCATTGTTTCCAGCAACTGAATGAATAGAGTAAGGGCCAAGCCATAGATTATCAAATTTACCATGCTTTCCCTTGTCTTCTCTCTTTGAGTCCCACTTTAAAACTTTGTCCCCAATCTTGAAATTGCTGGCCTTTGTTCTTCTGTCAAAAAGCTTCTTAATGCTGTCCTGTTTCTGTAATGTTTTGTTGTACACTTCCTCTCTGATTTGCTGAAGATGAATGGTCTGATTTATTCTTCTGATCATGTCATTATCTTCAGTCTGCAATTCTTGGATAAACTTCATAACTAGTACACCAAGGCTATTAGGAAAGATTGCATCTGTACCATACACAAGCTGAAAAGGTGACATACCAATAGATTTCTTCAAAGTTAATCTGTCAGCCCAAAGTGCATGGACTAGCTTTGTGTGCCAAGAATTTTTATTGTCCTCCAACAGTTTCTTGATTATGTTCACTAAGATTTTATTGGAAGATTCTGCAAGTCCATTACCTTGAGGGTAATAGGCTGTGGAATGCCCTAGTGTTATCTGGTATTTATGACAGAAGTCAACCATTTTATTTGATCCAAACGCTGCTGCATTATCTGTGATGATCTTGGTAGGACAGCCAAATCTGGAGAGGATATTGGTTTCTATGAACTTTATAATAACTGAATCATTGGCTTGCCTACAAGGAATGGCTTCTATCCATTTAGTGAAATAGTCTGTGGTAGTAAGGATCCATCTATGCTGGGCAGAAGATGAGGGATGGATTTCACCTATGAAGTCAAGTCCCCACTGTTGAAAAGGAGCTTCAACAGTGATTGGATGTAGAGGAAGGGGTAATAATTTTCTCTTGCCCTCAAACAATTGGCATTTATGGCAAGTAGTTGTCATTTTGTGAACATCAGGAAAAAGGGTGGGCCAAAAGAAACCAGCCCTCAAAATTTTGTTGGCTGTTGACTTCCAATACAAATGGCCTCCACACTCTCCTTCATGAAATTCATGCTTAATCTTCTCTGCATCAAACTCAGGCAAACATTTAAGCAATATACCACTAGCATTTTTCCAATAAAGACACCTATCTACAATGCAATAGTTTACTGCTTTCAGTTCTAAGAACCTTGCCTTTGTTTTCGACAAACCAGGAGGTGTATTTAAATTAAGCAAAACATAAACGATATCAGCATACCAAGGAGAATTCATAAAATGGTTTTCAATAATGGGAGTTGAGAATTCTTCTTGGCTGTCCAAAGCATTAATCATATTAATGTCAAGAACTTCAAAATTGGATTCAGCCATTAATCTAGCTAGACCTTGGCCTTTGATGAGTTTAGTGGGTTTTATCTCTAAATCATATTCGAGAATAACAGCAATCCACTTACCTCTCTTACCATCTGGGTCCTGTGTTAGAATGTCTTTAACAAACGAATTAGGGACAAAGGCAATGATGTGTGAGTGGAGGATGTATACTCTGAAGTCTTTCAATGCTTTAACCAAAGCGAAAGCTTGCTTTTCCATAATATTATACTTCAAAGGGGCATCCCTCAATGCCTTGCTAAAGAATGCAATAGGCTGCTCTTGTCCTTGTGGATTTTTCTGTAAAAGGACAGCAGCAATGGTATGTTCTGATGCAAACGAGAAGATATAAAAATCTTTTGAAAAATCGGGGCTTATGAGAACCGGTGTTTTGGTTAATGCTTGTTTCACCAGCTCAAAAGATGTCTTTGCTTCCAAGGTCCATTTTATCCCTTGCTCCTTCTTCAACATGTTTGTGATATTTCTAAGGAGCTCTGCCAAGTTAGGGATGAACCTTCTCAAAAATTTAATCTTTCCAATGAAAGACTGCAACTCTTTGATATTTCGAGGATGAGAGATTTGCAATATAGCCTCAATCCTCTTTGGATCTATCTTTATACCCTCTTATGAAATAATGTGTCCAAGAAGCTTACCTTCTTGGAGACCAAATAGTGTCTTCTTAGGGTTTAAAGATATTCCAAACCTTCTGCACTTCTCGAAAACTTTTCTTAAATGTTCTAAATGTTCTTCATCTATTTTTGAAAACATAGTGACATCATCTAGATAGATAATGATGAAGAAGCCCAATTCTTCCGAGAATGCTATGTCCATGGCTCTCTGAAAGGTTGCTCCAGCGTTCATTAGACCAAAAGGCATCTTCACATACATGAAAGTGCCCCATGGAGTAGTGAAAGTTGTCTTTAATTGATCGGCAGGGTGAACTAAAATCTGATTATACCCTGAATAGCCATCAAGCAACGAAATCCTTTTAGACCCCACCACCCTCTGTAAAATGTGATCCATTTTTGGTAAAGGGTAGTTATCCTTTAACGAAGCTTTGTTTAAGTCTCTAAAGTCTATACAAAGCCTGATTTCTCCAGTCTTCTTCCTAACGGACACCAGATTAGATACCCACTCAAAATATCTAATAGGGACAATAATGCCAGCATCGTGCATCTTCATGATTTCCTTCTTAACCAATGGCAATTGGACAGGGTTTATTCTGTGCAGTTTCTGTTTGAATGGTTTTTGGTTTTCTTTAAGAGGGATTTTGTGCTGTATTATTTCAGTGTCATAGGATTTAAGATCTTCGTAACTCCATGCAAAAACATCAGAAAATTCTTTGAACAGCTCTATGTGTTTGAGTTTAATGTGAGCTGGCAAAGTTTTGGACAGTTTGATCATTTTCGGTTTTTCCTCACTGCCTATATTGCACTCCTCTACTTCAGTCTCTACAGGTTCCAGTTTTGGTTTATTGGCCACATCGTTAAAATCGAACAACTCCTCTAAAGGCGTTAGACCACTTGGAAAATTTTCATCTTTAGAATGCAGAGTTTGTAATTCTTCCGTTTCTAACTCTGCACTTAATTCTATTTTGCTCCTAAGTTTGCTAGACAATAGGTTAATATTGGCAGGTTGAGGAGACGATTCTTCTTCACCAAGAAAGTTTTCTTCACCGCAGTCTGTATCATAATTTGAATCTGAACTGTGCAGTTCGAACTCATTTCTGAATTGCATGAAGTCTTCTATTTGTTTGTCATTGTTAAACACTTGCCAATATTTTTCGTTATCAGGCACTGCCGGTCTAAATTTTATCGGAGTTGTGTTGTCTCCAGTCTCATATGGCGTTAGACATGTCCTGGCCGCGAAAGCTAAATTGTGGGCCATAATGTTCTTTTTCCTTGGGATGAAACTCAGGTTTGACTCCTCAAATGTTGTCAACAGATCCATGACATCATTCCGATAGGCTCTAAGTCTAGGATGATTTGCATTATACTCCCCATTGACTTGCCTAATGATTAACTCAGAATCCCCGTACAAATTAATTCTTCTGGCTCCTAATTTCTTCAAGAGATGCAAGCCTAAGAGAGGGATTCATATTCTGCTATGTTGTTGGAACACTGAAAGTTTAATTTGCATGAGATGCATTCTGTGTGGTTGTTTTCAGTGTTAATGATCCAAACCCCTGCACCAGCATTATTTCTAGTGCATGACCCATCAAAATACATACTCCATAAAGGACTGTCTTCGGTTTTGTCTTTTTGGCTATTGTCCTTTTTAACTATGGTGCCTTCTGACTGTTCATGATTAGTAGCACCCAATTAAATTTGTTTTGACTCCTCAAATTCTTCAATAGATCGAGGGATGATGCCAGAAACGTTAGGGGTATTTCTGGGTTGTTAAGTCCTAAAAACAATGGACTTATAACCGGTAAATCAAGACCTATGCTTTGTTTACTAATGTTTTCACATGTGGCAAACTGTTTGGACACTTCTGCATTATTATACTCTTCTTCCCTGTCGGCCTTTAATTCTGTTAAAGTGACTTGCTCACTAGGAGTTTCAATGTTAAACATGATAAAAGAATCAAGGCCTGTATTGACAGAATATATAGGAGAGTTTCGTGGTCTGTCTTGACTTGTAACCGTGTATTGCATATGAGACTCCCTGTAAAGTCTTCTGGTCTGATTGAAAACCGGGATGGTCGCATATGTCATGTCCATCTGCATAGTCCCCTGTAACTTATCCCCCCAGGATCTTGATAATAGCATTCCATACTTTGGGGGGACATCAGCCACAACAATGTCCATGAGTAAACATTTGGCTGGAATCTGGGCTAGGTTAACACAGAGGTCTTTGATCAATCCTAGACATTTTACTCTATTTGAGTCAAAGGAGTATAGGTCTTTGTAGGGTCTGGTAATTTCTAAACCAAGGCTCTCCATCACGGCTTTAGGCATTAAATTATGAGAAGCCCCGGAATCATGCATAGCGTTGTGTAGAATTTTGTCATGAATGTTCAAACTCACATAAAAGGGAGGAACTGGTCCTTCTTGAAACTTCCCTTCAATCTTAGGGCCAAAAATCAACTCTGGTAGGTCGTCACTAAGATTAACTTTATCTCCTTTCTCCTCTATATTTAAAGCCTTCAAAATTTGGTTCCTATATACATGTTGGGCAGCTAACTCAGTTAATGGAACAGAGATTTTGATCTTTAAGATTTCCTGTTCCAGGCTGAAAGGGGTTTGATTCTTTGAAGCACTTATTTCAACCTTATTAGCTGTCACTCTATCAACAATTACAGCTTGCTGATTTGTTTTACTTGACACAATTGTTGTAGAAGGAGTACTAGCTGAAGTGTTAGTACTGCTGATGTCTTCACTCTGTTTTTCAGAATTTTGAGTGTTTTTCTCCTTATCCTTATCAGAATTAACAGCCACTGTTTTGTCTTTTTGTTTGGCTATTTTGGGTTTAGCTGCGGTGCTGCTTTGAGAGGATTTGTCAGAGGTTTTGGTGTTGGGGGCTTGTTGACTAGTCTTGCTTCTAAGGTCATATTCTCTTTGAGGTTCTATGACGACATTTTCCATGTCTGATAATAATTTTCATTATCATCTCTTTTGTCGTCGTAAGGTGTGTAAAGACCTTGTTTATTATCATAATGAACCTCAAAGTCATCATCCTCTTCCCCAAACATGTTGATATCCTCTGGCTCTGTTATGTCTTCTGTTTCTTCAACCTCACTTACATAGTTTTGATGAAAGGGAGGGGTGATCTGTTGATCATCTTCCCTAGGTCTATTTGGAGGTTGGTTCCTTCTAACATTCTGATTCTGGTTCCTATTTTGAGGAGCAGTTTGATTTTGATTTGCTTGTGCTCTCTTAATTATGCTCATCTCTTTCATCATTTCTTCCATCATTCTCTCCATTTTTGAGTTGGAAGTAGAAGGTGTGGATTCCTCTCTAAAAGATGCTCTCTTCTCGCTCTTCATTCTTGCTCTTTTCTCCATCAAGTTCACTTCCACAGAAAGAGCACCCCTTTGCATGTCTTCAAGAGTTGCAAAAACTCTTTCTCTAAGTGAATATGTCATGTCTGGATCAAACCCTTCAGGAAATTTGTTTAAAGCTAAGCCCTGAGGAGGTTTTAGTTCAGGGGAAAGTGCATTATAGACGCTGTTAAATCTGGTACAATAAGATTGTACACTTTCCCCAGGGTTCCTATGGAGATTGTTATAGTCAGAAAGGACTTGGAGAGGATTCTTTCTCACTTCCCATTTGTTTAAGAGTGTTTGATGGAAGGCTTGGAGATCGTTAATACTATGGGGGGTTAAACCTTTAAACCATTTTCTTGCTTCTCCCCCCAAACTTTGAGCAAATAGTCTCAACTTGACAGAATCATCATCAATTTCGTTTCTATCAAAGTAGTCATTCATCTTGTCCACATGTTGAGATGCTGTTATAGTATTACTAGCATCATATAATGGAATTTTGGACTGATAGTCCTGTGGAAGATTGACTAATGGTACAGGAAGGACTAAGGGAGCATACCATGTTGCCATGGCAGGAGGTGGAGGTGGATTTACAGAGGGGAAAGTGGGCTGAGGTGAAGTGGTTTGAACAGTGGATGTAGGGTGAGTAGAAGTGGATGGACCAGGAGTAGACTGTTGAGATGATCTTGGATGAGAGACACCTAGATTGTGAAGGAAATGTAAATCGGGAGGTGTTGTTTCCCTGCTACCAGGATGTTCACTTGTTTCAGGAGATGAAAGTGAAAATTCAGAGTCCAACTGGATTATATCATCTAATGACCTAGTCCTAAAAGGGTTCACTAAGTCAGTTTGTGATTGTTGCAGAGCTGAAAGATTTTCAGGGACTGAATTAGCTCTCAAGGGTGATCTGAAAACAGTTAATAATTTAACCTTAGGAGACTTCCAAAGGATACTTTCTGGATTATCAACTATCTCAGGTGGGTTAGGGTCTAGGTGGGCTCTAGTGTGAATCTTTTTAGAAGCCACTATGCTATGTTGTTTAGACCTAAAACAAGAAAAGTTCAACCAGATATGACAATCTTGGAGAGGTTAACCAATCTGTTTTTACAATTTTAAATCCCACAGTCCTCTAACTGAGTTTGAATGAATTTATAATGATAAGGGTTCTTCCCAGTGGAGTCTTAAGGTCTGCTAGGATTGTGGAGTCACCAAGTGGAAATTTTTAGCTCCTTTCAGAGGTAAAAGGTCTTATGGTCCACCACCATGTTTATTTAATTCCAATCTGAAATATTTTTAGGTTTTTCTAAGTCATTTTTCAGTTTTGTGGTTGTTAAGAATATCCTAACTTTGTTTCAAAGCTTAGCTAAGGTTGCGAGACAAAGGCAGTCTACTCTTATGGCTAAGCCAGCTGATTTTTCAAGGTTTAGATGAAGTCTTAAGAGAAACCTAGGGTTTACCTAGTTTGTCACTGATTCAAACAAGTTCCATCATGATTACCTATAATAGGAAGTGCTTGAAAAGGTTTCTTTTTACTCTGGTTAATAAAGCAAATGCTCTATGAACCAAATCTCTGACGTCGTATGATTATCTTTAAATGAAAATGATTCTGGGTTCGATGTCCCCAGTGGAGTCGCCAGAAATGTTAGGTCTCTGTAATTTATTAGCAAGATTGGGAGAGTCCAATCACAGAGTTAACATCATTTCAACCAACTTTTGGATTCTAGGATCTAGCCCTCCTGAATCCGGAGAGGGATCTCTCCAATATGTACAAAGATGGATATTGTCTTTGAAAAGCTTAAGGTAATGATATTAGGCTAGTTATGAAGGCCAAGGGTTTTGTTTTGTTTTGTTTTGGATGGTTGAACATGAAATGTTACTTGAGGGGAAAGTCCTAAGTGCAAAAAGTTTCAAAAGTGAGAAGTTTCAAGCAAATAGAACAGATTTGGCAGACAGATAGATATAACGCTGGTTTTTAGTCCATTGGGCTACGGAGTCATATCTGGGCTTTAATTGAACAACAACATCAAGTGTGATCCAATGGGCAAGTTATCTATACCACAAGATTATTGAGATTAAAATGATGAAATGGAAACATTAAAATGTTGGAGGGGTGGAAACTGATAATAATTTCTCAGAGGATTTATAGTCAGTCCAAACAAGAAAAGCCTTTTAAGTAAATGTTTTAAAACCAACCAAGGACAGGGCTAACCATAGACTTCTTGGGCAAGTTCTTATTAAAGCAGCTTAATTGACAAACAATCCAGTAATCCACATAATTACCTTCAGAAAGTATGAAAACACATAAGAAAAACAGAGTGTAACTTAAGATCAGATAAGGTACTTTTAAACCTAGTCTGCTTTCAGTCAACACCAAGGGAAACTTTCAGAATCTGCCTTTGGAGAAAAGAATCTAGGAATCAGGGCAAACCATATCTTCTCTAGTCTAACTTTAATAGCAAATAATGGAAATAACATTAGAGAACAATGTTTGAGCAAACAGAAGGACGAGGGAACGCCAACATTCCTAACTGTTTAAACTGTATTGAATCATTCTTAAATAAACAAATCTGAAGAAAACATTAAGATAAAGATTTCTCGACGGAAAGGTTCTTTGCTATCTGAGAGAAAATCTGTAACTACTGTTTAAGCTATTTCTAGGAGGAAAATGAACAATATGGCATACATAGGAGGAAAACGATTAACAAAGAAAGAAGCACTTCACCAGTGATAAAGACCAGGATCCCAAGAAACAGCTTTTATATTGATGTCAAACCAGTTACAATCTTCAAGTCCAATGTTTCAGTTCAGTAATCATCTTCACTATTCAACCTAACTACTCTAGCACAAACAGAGCTTCAAGGGCCAGTGAACACTATGTACAAATAGAAGTCTCGAGCTCAAGTGTATTTCAAAGTTCTGCAACCAACAACTCCTCATCTTCTGTAGAAGTACTTATAGGAAGATGAGGAGGTGAGATTTTAACAAAATATCTCAAGGACAGTTAATGTAGAGTGAATACTTCTCGGCCCTTTGAGAGGCTCGAGGGAAAATTTTACAGGTGGATCACTACATTAACTGTTTCACAATAAATATCAAAGCTCGGTGGAAGCTTTGTTTGACTTTGAGGCTCTGTGTATGTTTTGGAGTAACTTTGCAGATATTTATTCATTGGTTTCCTTGTAGAAATAACTTCTTGGCAATGCTGGAGGCAGATATTTCTTCGAGCAATAACTTCGGCCTCTGTTCTGAATGGTTTGAGGCGACAGGTGGCTCTTTGGTAGCTGAGGAATCAATTTGCCTCAAGTTGTGGCAGTGGAGGCTTTCTGTTTGATAAAACACTTTAGGTTTTCTTTAAACTGTGTTTTGAGTCGGGGATTAGGCTTTTGATAACTGTCTTAGCCGTAATCCCCATAATATTGTCTTCAATCTTCTTCTGTTGTGCTTTATTCTCAAAACTGATACTCTTTAACTGTTCTTTCGAATAAAACAGTGTCTTGTCGATGTGCAGGGCCGCGCTGGGCTTTTCGGCATCAATGCTCATGAAACATTGACAAATCATTGAATCCAACCGTGTGAATGGTTCCTTTTAGTAGCTTCGAAGGCGCAGGAAACGTCTTTCCCAACCCTCGGCTTTCTTTGTGATACAACGGAAAACCATTGAAAACACCTGCACAAAAAAAAAAAATTTAAGAAATCCTGCGAAATGGGTTAGACTGCTTCAGAAGGCAGGAGAGGAGCGTAGCCGTCGGATGAAGGCAACCAACGGTGGAGATCTGCATAGAAAGGAAAAAAGGATAGCGGGAGAAGAATAAGGAGGAGCAGTTTTGGACCGTCCGATCTGAACATGTGGACGATCCAGATCTAATCGGAGGGTCTCAATCGGGGGTGGCAGAAAAGGGGATGCGATTGAAAATTCCAGTGCGATTAAGCGCTGGCCGTTGATCTGCAGATCAGATCGACGGCGGAAAACGAATCAGCGGGTTTTGAAATGGCGGTAAGACTTGCGATCGGAGGGAATAAGGACCGTTGGATAGGCAGGAAATGGACGGCCCAGATTTAATCGGAGGATCGCAATCGGGGAGGTCACAAAACAACATGCGATTGAAACTTTGCGATTGAGCCCTTTGCGATTGAGCGCTGGCCGTTGATCTGAGGACTAGATCGACGGCGGGGAATGAATCAGAGGTAATTGCAAGGGGGTGAAACATTGCGATGCGATTTTGCGCGGACCGTTGGATCAAGGATTAGATCAACGGTCAAGAATAAATCGGAGGGAGAGCAGGATCGGAAGATCGGAGGTATGGACTACGATTGATCGGAGGGCACACTTGAAGCATTGCGATTGAGA
Organism: Pinus albicaulis; assembly: GCA_034641835.2. Taxonomy (NCBI): domain Eukaryota; kingdom Viridiplantae; phylum Streptophyta; class Pinopsida; order Pinales; family Pinaceae; genus Pinus; species Pinus albicaulis. The sequence continues at coordinate 1,210,972,532 of CM076578.1, read as the reverse complement.
GTTTGCGATGCGATTGAGCGTAGGCCATTGGATCAAAGGACTAGATCAATGGTCAGGATTGCTACGACCTACGCACCGGCGGAAAAAAACCTTAAACACATGAAAACCAAAGTTTTTTGCGAATAAAACAAGTTTAACGGATTGGGCGGAAAATATATAGGTAAAGGAAAAAGGCGCCCGATTGCGGGGCCGGGGGTTTTCACGGAATGTAATATGCCCGGGAGTTATAAAGACAAGGGCTAATCGCAATCAGGCCATTGAGCCTGGTCTTTCCAATCAACCCATTTGTATTGTTTCCGATTGCGATTGCGCGATCGGCTCTTTTCAATCAACCCATTTATATTCAGCACATGGTTTTAAGTTTTAACTTAGAACTTTCGGAAAGTGGGTTTTTGGGTTTACAAAGGAAAATGAGCTTTATAATGGTTCAAAGTCATGCACCCTTTGGATATTTGCGATACGATTAGCGCCGAAAGCTTTGGCGTTTGGTTTTAACACATGGGCATGTGGGGGGAAGTGGTTTAGGACTTAGCCCAAGGGGCTTAGGTCCATAGTAATAAAAATTTGATTTTTATGAGAAATTTTCAAGGATTTTAATGGATTTGGGGCTTCCGAAATAGTTAAAAAGTGAGTTTTTAACTATGAAGGGAAATTTTCATAAATGGAAAGAAGAGGACTTATGAAAACAAGGTAGTTTTGATGGAGAAAAAGGGGAGCAGATGAAAGGTTTTGAGAAGAGGAGAAATGACGATCTTTCAACAGTCTTTCAGTTGGAATCAGCAGAAATTCCTGAGTATAAAAATGGGACAACAAATGAGGATTTTGGAC